>JARBWK010001545.1:0-18584 GCA_030556195.1 Anolis apletophallus | reverse complement strand
GGGCTTCCATCGACAGTCTCTCGTCCAGAATCACTCCCAGGCTCTTCACCGCGGAACCGGGGACAGGGGCTCGCCTTCAAAGAAAGGTAGTGGTGAGTGAGGGTCGGGTCGGCCAGGCCAGAGGATCTCCGTTTTGCCGGATTGATTTTTAGCCTGTGTGCTCTGAGCCAGCTTGTCACCGCCCTCAGCCCCTGACTAAAGCTTTCAGGCACCGACGACATCCCTGGGTCGAGCTTCAGCAGCAGCTGTGTGTCGTCGGCGTATTGGTAGCAGCTGAAACCATGGCTCCTAGCGATACTGGCCAGGGGCTGGACATAGATGTTAAGAGGGTGGGGGACAAGATGGCACCTTGAGGGACCCCGCACTCCAGCCCGCATTTCCTGGAGACCTGGCCCTGCCACTTGACCCGCTGCGAGCGGCCCCGCAGGAACGATCCTAGCCAAGTCAGAGCCTTATCTTGGATCCCGGAGGCAATCAGGCGGCGGGTAACAGATCATGGTCGACGGTGTCGAAGGCCGCGGTTAGATCTAAGAGGACCAGGACTGCCGAGCCCCCTCCGTCCAGCTGGCGGCGGATGTCATCCGTAACCGCTACCAGGGCGGATTCCACTCCGTGGCCCGCGTGGAATCCCGACTGGGACGGGTCCAAGACCCCGGATCGGTTTAAGAAGTCACGCAGCTGGCTTTCCACCGCCCGCTCCAGTAGCTTACCCAGGAAGGGCAGATTGGCAACAGGGCGGTAGCTCGCCGGTTCGTCGGGGTCAAGGTTCGCCTTTTTCAGGAGAGGGCGAACTCTGGCCTCCTTCAGGGACTCAGGGAAAGTGCCTGTATCCAGGGAAAGGTTCACCAGGTCCCTCAGAGCGTCCGATAAGGTGTCAATGCAGGACTTGATTAAGTGCGATGGACAGGGGTCCAAGGGGCAGGTCGTCGCCCTTAAACTCTCATAATAAGATATTATAATTTAACTCACAGCCATCCATTATTATTATTATTATTATTATTATTAAACTCTCATAATAAGATATTATAATTAAACTCATAGCCATCCATTATTATTATTATTATTAAACTCACATAATAAGATATTATAATTAAACTCACAGCCATCCATTATTATTATTATTATTAAACTCTCATAATAAGATATTATAATTAAACTCATAGCCATCCATTATTATTATTATTAAACTCACATAATAAGATATTATAATTAAACTCACAGCCATCCATTATTATTATTATTATTATTAAACTCTCATAATAAGATATTATAATTAAACTCATAGCCATCCATTATTATTATTATTATTATTAAACTCTCATAATAAGATATTATAATTAAACTCACAGCAACTCATTATTATTATTATTAAACTCTCATAAAAAGATATTATAATAAATAATAATAATAATAATAATAATACTTTATTACTTGTGAGTCGCCCTCCACCAATGGTGCTCCGGGCGACTTACATACTTTAAAAACACACATACATCAGTTAAAACAGCAGATATGAGCCGTAGAAGGCTCTGCCATCCATCCAGTTCAGTCCCCGAAAGCCTGGCGGAAGAGCGAGGTTTTCAGGCCAGCCAGAAATCTGGCCGGGGCCAGTGTGGCCCTGAGCGCAGGCGGGAGCGAGTTCCAGATCGTAGGGGCCGCCACCGAGAAGGCTCTTCTACGGGTCTCTGTCAGCCGGGCCTCTCTCACCCCAGGGACAGCTAACCGGACGCCGTGTATTACGCGTGGGGGTCTTTCGCAGCGTTGGTCCGTCAGCTGATCGCCCAGGTAGGCTGGTCCCATTTTTTGCCGAGCTTTGAAGGTTATCACCATGAGTTTGTAGATCGCTCTAAGCTCAATGGGTAACCAGTGAAGATCTTTTAAAATTGGTGAAATATGGCTCCTGGCCGATACCCCGGAGATGAGTCTGGCCGCTGCATTCTGGATGAGTCTCAACCTCCGAGTCGTGGCCAACGGTAGGCCCACATACAAGGCGTTGCAGTAGTCAAGACGGGAGACCACAGTGGCGTGAATCACCGTCCTCAGCGCCTCTGGTGGTAGATAGGGGGCCAACCGTCGGGCCCTACGGAGGTGAAAGAAGGCACCCTTGGCAGCGGCCTGGATCTGAGCCTCCATCGTCAGTTTCTCATCCAAGAGTACTCCTAAGCTCTTTACCGCCAAGGCTGGGACAAGGGCTCGCCCTCAAAGGGTGGTAGTGGAGAGTGGGGGTCGGGTCGGCCGGGCCAGAGGATCTCCGTTGATCTTTAGCCTGGGTTGCTCTGATCTTTATTATTATTATGAAACTCACATGTGTGCTCTGAAACACATAGCCATCCATTATTATTATTATGAAACTCACATGAGATATTATTATTAAACTCACAGCCACCCATTATTATTATTATTATAACTCACATAATAAGATATTATTATTAAACTCACAGCCACCCATTATTATTATTATTATTATTAAACTCACATAATAAGATATTATAATTAAACTCATAGCCATCCATTATTATTTAACAAAAGCTTTTCCCGGATACAATGACCTTGTCCCTTAGCTGACCAGTGTTTTTATATGCGCTTTATGTAACTCTTGTTGTATTTTGTTGTTTTTATGTGTATTTTAATTGGTTGTTCTGTAAACCGCCCCGACCTGCAGGAAGGAGCGGTATACAAAATTGAATGAATACATAAATAAATAAACAGGCAGGATGAAAGCAGACAGACCTTGATGCTGCAAGGCCATTCAATGCTGATCCATGTGCCCAATAAGACATTCAAACATTTATTTATTTATCTATTTATTCGGACTTGTTTGCCGCCACTCCCAGCCAGCTCGGGGCGGCTCACAAGCCAATCACAATAAAACAATTAAAAACATCCCATTAAAACAGCATCATCATCATTGCATTAAAAGCATCAACAAGAAAGCAACGTCAACAGCAGAAGGGAGTCCAACCATTATTCCAGGCCCCAAAGCCTGCCGGTACAAGAGCGTCTTGCAAGCTTTCCGGAATGCTGGAAGTCTCTGAAGGGCACGGGTTTCGGAGGGCACACGCGGAACCCATCTTGCGGAAAGCTTTCTCGTGGCCTTCTTTGGCGCCGATTCACCCCAAGAAACCCACTGTTTTGACTGCTGTTTGGTCTCTGGTGTGTTGTGGTGGATCCATGTTCTGTCCACGGTTACGAAACCGCGCAAAACCCCGTCCATATTGCGGTTGAACAACGCCAAACACTCCTGCGAAATTGTGACACATTGCGTTTGTAGTCGATTGTAAGCAAGCGCGGCACCCATCTTGCGGAAAGCTTTCTCAGACCCAAGTGATCATTAAAATCGAAACCACTGAGCCACATGAGATGCCTGTGGGTTCCTCAATCTCTCGCGCTTTCCATCTCCGATCGGCCAACACCATAGCGTGAATTTTTTCAATTGTTTCGGGTGTGGAGACCTCAACTGGGCATCCAGGATGTTCGGCAACTTCCGTGCTTGTACGGCCACAAAGAGATTCAGTCAACCACTTTCTTACCATTGAAATGGATGGTGCAGAGTCCCCATCGTATTGATCAAGCTGAGCCTTGGTTTGAGGGATGGTTTTTTTCCGCAAAAAATAATGGTTAGTGAGCACACAAAATTCACTTTTTTCCATTTTCTCCTCCAATCACGCGCTAGTCTGCTATCAATGTCTGTCAAACAGAAACTAACGCAGCTTGTTCAGATTTTGACAGGAGTCAAGTGACAGGTGCCTCTTGACCGGAGCAGTGTCGCCCTTTCAGTTCAGAGGCTGGAAATTTAAAAAGTCACTGACTTTTATTGACCCATTGCCCTCGTAGCATAATAAATCCCAATGCCGCTCCTCATAGGGATTCATGACCTCCAGAACTTTGGTCCTTCTCGTCGCCCTCCTCCGGACGCCTCCCAGCTTGCCAATGACCCCTGGAATTGCGTGGCCCAGAATTGGAGTCAGTGTCATTCCAGGTGGGGTTGCCACGTGTCCCGAATTATACGGGACGTCCCCTATGTTGGCCCTAAAATTTGTGTCCTGCATTTTCAGCTCCTCGGGGGGGGGGGGGAGGTACATAATTCCCGCTCTGCCCCCCCAGCCCGCCTCTCCCTCCGCCCACTTCGGCACCACTGGCCGAGGAAGCCCACCCAGGTCAGAGCGGCCTTGGCGGTGATTGGCCGGCTTCACCCCCCTGGCCCTGCTGCTGCCTCTGTGCCTGTCTTATATGTCGTATGTCAAAGGGCACTGGATGTTTGCCTGTGCATGGGCATTGGGGTCCGCCCTGAGTCCCCTGCGGGGGGGGGGGGGGGGAGGAGGAGGGCGGGATATCAGTGGGGTAAATAAATGATAGATACTAGGTGTGCGCTTCCTCCCCCCGGCCTTCCCTGGCAGCCCCCCCCCCTCCTGTCCGGAGCCTAGCAAGCGAGGTGGCCCACCCATTGTGAAAGGGGCCCCTTCACCCTTTTCCCTGTTGTTGCTGCTGCCGCCGATGCTGGAGCTGAAGGGCAGGCGGAGGAGGAGGTGCTAGGCCGGACAGGCCCCCTTGCCCGGGCAGCATCGCCGGGGGCCCAGCAATCCCCCTGGGGGCCAGGCATGGGGGCCCTTCACCTGCCGGAGAGAGTGGGGGGGGGGAGTCCCCAGAGGAGGAGCAGGAGCAGGAGGAAGCCGCCTTGGAGGGAGGGGGGGGGGGGGGGAACCAGGGGTCTACACCGAAGGGAAACAAAGGGGGCGGAGGAGGAGGAGGGGGGGGAGAAGGCAGAGGCACCCAGGAGAGGGAACTGGGAAGCAGGCCGCAGGTTTGCACCCGGGGAGCAGGGTGAGCTCCCGCTGCCAGCCCCAGCTCCTGCCAACTTGGCAGGTTGAAAACATGCAAATGGGAGTAGATCAATAGGGACTGCTGCTCTGGCGGGAAGGTCAGGGCGGTCCACGCAGTCTAGCTGGCCACGTGACCTTGGAGGTGACTACGGACAATGCCGGCTCTTGGGCTTTGAGATGGGGACGAGGGCCAGAGTCTGACAGAGCCGGGCACGACTGGACTTCTTGTCGGGGGGGAGGGGGGAACCTTGGCGTTGACCTCTGCCTGTGGAATGAGGCCCAGGGCGGAGGAAGGAAGGAAGGAGGCAAGGGGGGTGAGGTCATTGGCCACCTGGGTGAGCACTGAATGCCCTTGCAGCTTCAAAGCCTGGCTGGTTGCTGCCTGGCCGGGGGAATCCTTTGTTGGGAGGGAGGTGCTGGCTTTCGAGAGAAAGGGGGAAGGGGGAGCCATGAACGGTGTTTTCAAAACCCTCCCAAAGCAGGGCAGGAAACCAAGGGCAAGTGTCCAGAAGCAGGGGGGTTCCAGGCAGGAAGCAAAGGGGGCCAGCTCACCCTTCCCTCCCAGCCAGGGGATTCCTGGCCCGTCCCCTTCCCTCTCTGCCCCTGAGCGGTGGTTCCTGGGCCGGAGGGGCGGAGGAGGCCGGCAGCAGCAGCAGCAGCCCCTCTGGGCCAAGGAAGGGGCCTCTCTCTCTCTCTCTCTCTCCCAGGATCCCCCGAATGGGCCGCTGTCCCTTTAAGCATGCAAATGAGCCCGGCAGAAAGGCGGGGCGGGGCCGAGGGCGGCACACGGCAACGGACGTCGCGAGCGGCCAATCGGGAGCGCGGAGGCCCCGCCCCTTGGCTTCCCATTGGCCCCCTCTTCATCTCCGGAAAGAGGGAGGGAGTGATCTCGCTCGGGCCCCGCCCCCTTGGCAGCAGACGCCATTGCCATTTGGACGAGGCCGAGTCGGCGCGCCTGAGGCGAAGAGCGGAGACGGAGGGAGGAGGTGAGTGGCCTTCAGGATGGAGTGGCCCCTTTTGGGCCCGAGGAAGAGGCGGCGCAGTGGCCTCCCCGAACACGCCTGCCTGCCTGCCATCCCACAGCCGCCTCCGTGGCCTTGGAGAGCCGGCCTGGCTCAGGCCTCGGCCTCCCTCACGCGCTTGGGACTCCAACTCCCAGAGTGCCTCGCGGCTTATGTGGCTGTGGGGGGGAGCGGGCCTGAGGCTGCTGCTGCTGCTGCGAGGGATTCTGGGAGTTGGAGTCCCAAGCACGTCCTGGAGGGGAGGGGGAGGGGGCCTGCCCTTGGGAATGTGGCCCTTGCCTACCTGGATGAGCACTGGGCGGCCTGGCTTGTGAAATCACAGCTCCCAGGGTTATCATAGCATTTAACAACAACAATACTACTACTACTACTAATAATACTGGGTTGCTGTGAGTTTGTCAGTGCGACTGCCTGGCCCTGTTCCTGCAGCAGCACTCTCTCCTGACGTTCCACCCACATCTATGGCTCAAGGCATCCTCAGGGGTTGTGCAGTGTGTTGGGAGTTTGGCCACTGGGGGTGGGAGGGAGAAAGAAAGAAAGAAAGAAAGAAGGAACTCTCGCCTGCTGGAGTTGGGTGTGAAGGCTGCCATTGGACACCTTGGTCAGCACTGGATGGCCTTGCAGCTTCAAAGCCTGGCTGAACACTTGACAGACATACCCATGCTGCCATAGAAACACCAGGAGAGAATAATGCTTCTGGGACTTGGCCAGGCAGCCCAGAACACTCACAGCCACCCATCTCATGTAATAAGGTGTTATAGTTAAACTCACAGCCGTTAAACCTCCAGCGGCCGAGGGATCTCTCCACCGAAAGGTTGCCAGGGCGAACCCCGCGGGGGTTGGCGTGGGCAGCCGACCGCCAGCCCTGCCCGCTGTGGACCTCAGTGCTGGGCCTCTGGCTTCGGGGCTTGTGGGGTCTGGAGTGCCACCGGGGATTCTGCCTGCGTACTGCAGGGCTGCTCACAGAGTCCATCGCAGAACCCGAGCAGGTCGATCGCAAGCCAGATTTCTGTGGGGCGCTTCTGCCCCCCGCGCTGCGCATCTCCCTTGGGGCTTCCTCGTGCTGCCCCTGAGGCGACTCCCCCGCCTCCATCTGCAGCATGGCCTGAGGGCAACAGAGCAAAGAAGGGGGTGGGCGGGCGGCCCACGCATGCGCACTTGGAGCGTGCGGCACCGCGCAAAGACGGGCCACGAGGGAGGACAACGTCAAAGCCACATGCTCTGAGTGCGCATGCGCGGGCCGGGCGCCTCCCCTCCTTCGCTCTGTTGCCCTCTTCTCCCTCCCTCCTCAGGCCACGCTGCGGATGGAGGCGGGGGAGTCCCCTCAGGGGCAGCATGAGGAAGCCTCGAGGGAGATACGCCCCACAGAAATCCGGCAGCGAGTTCATCTGCTTGGCCACATTAATCAGCATTGAATGTCCTTGCAGCTGAAAGGTCTGGCTTCTTACTGCGTGCTTATGTATCTGTGTTGTAATGTCCAGGGTGGGAGAAGGAACTCTTTGTCTGTTGGATGCAGGTTTGAATGTTCCATTGGCCACCTTTTAAAGCATTGAATGGCCTTGCAGCTTCAAGGTGTGGCTTCTTACTGCCTGTTTATATATCTCTGGAATGATGTCCAGAGTGGGAGAAAGAACTCTTGTCTGTTTGAGGCAAGTGGGAATGGGGAGCGGCTTAAAGAGCTGGGCACGTTTAGCCTGCAGAAGAGAAGGCAGAGAGGAGGCATGATGAGGGCCAGGGATCAAGAGGTGAGGGGAATATGTCCGAGGGAGAGGAGGAGGGAGCAGGCTTCCTTTCTGCTGCATCCTGGAAACAAGGACGCCATGGAGCCACGGGTTCAAACTACAAGGCAGGAGATTCCCCCTGAACATGAGGAAGGACTTCCTGACTATGAGATCTGTTCAGCAGTGGAACTCTCTGCCCCAGAGTGTGGTGGAAGCTCCTTCTTTGGAGGCTTTTAAACAGAGGCTGGGTGGCCATCTGTCTAGGTCAGTGGTTCTCAACCTGTGGGTCCCCAGATGTTTTGGCCTCCAACTCCCAGAAACCCCAACAGCTGGTAAACTGGCTCGGAATTCTGGGAGTTGTAGGCCAAAACACCTGGGGACCCCCAGGTTGAGAACCACTGGTCTAGGTAGACCATTGTGACTCGGTCGTTTTATAAGTAGCCCGGATGCTGAAAAAGTGTGAGCACCCCGTTGTTCTGTGTACGTCTATACAAACGGCATTGGATGTTGGCCGTGTCTGTGTACACTTACAAAATCCCGGGGCACACCACCAACCAAAACGACACCAAATGACACTCTAACACAGTCATACATAGAGTTAATATGTTTTTAAATGTATTTATCCACTCAGTGTGAGACCTGGGCCTGTTTCGATGAACACAACATAGATATCGACCCCCCTGTTCAAAGAGCTCCACTGGCTGCCGTTTGTTTTCCGGGCCCAATTCAAGGTGCAGGTGATCACCTACAAAGCCCTAAATGGTTTGGGACCCGCCTACCTTTGCGACCGGCTCTCTCCCCATGAACCAGCTCGAGCCCTTCGCTCCTCGGGGAAGGCCCTCCTTTCGCCTCCACCACTTTCACAGACCCGGTTTGTGAATACTAAGGAGAAAGCTTTCTCCTCTGTGGCCCCCCGACTTTGGAACTCCCTTCCGGGAGAGATCGGGAACGCCCCTTCACTGGAAGCCTTTAAGGGACAACTGAAAACCTGGTTGCTCCGCCTAGCCTTCGGAGACTAGATCCCTCAACGCCCGTCTTTTTTGGACTTCCTTCCCCTTTGCGACTCTTCATGTTTTGCCCCTACTCCACTTACCTCCCCCAGGTTTTTAAACATTTTATATGTACACTAGCTGTACCCGGCACGCGTTGCTGTGCCCTTTTTAGGAGATGCGAGAAAGTCCAATCATCCACGGTGCGCCCTCCTCTAAACTGCAGTTGGATGGAGTGTGGGTCATGGGGGGCATGGTGTGCCAAGTTGGGTCTTTATTGGTCTTGGTTCTGGGCCACAGTGGTCTGTGGGGAATGATGGGTTTTGAAGTACTACAAATCCCATTTTCCATGGTGGTACTTCAAGTCCCATCATGCATGGTCGGGGCTCTGTGTGCCAAGGTAGGTTACTGTCAATTCAGGCCATACACAATGTCCCCTGAGATGAGGCCTAGTTAGGAACAGCAAGTTAATGAAGCCTTACTGTCAATTCAGGCCATACACAATGTCCCATGAGCTGAGGCCTAGTCGGGAGAATCAAGTTAATGAAGCCTTACTGTCAATTCAGGCCATACACAATGTCCCATGAGCTGAGGCCTAGTCGGGAGAATCAAGTTAATGAAGCCTTACTGTCAATTCAGGCCATACACAATGTCCCATGAGCTGAGGCCTAGTCGGGAGAATCAAGTTAATGAAGCCTTACTGTCAATTCAGAGCGTAAACAGCTTCCCAGTAAGTGAGGGCTAGTCAGGGAAATCAAGTTAATGAAGCCTTACTGTCAATTTTGGGCGTGGTCTGATTTTTCGGTTGGAAGTGATTTGGGTGTTTGTGTTGGGGATTGGCAGTTTATTATGGATCGGAATTTTCATGTTGGCTGGCCAGTGCAGCAGTTATGCAAATCCGCCCTTATTGGCAGCCAATCATGTTGTTTGGAATGTAGAGGCTGGGTGAGTCTTTGGCTGCCCCGGAGGATGCTGGTAAATGTAGTTTTATTTTTACTCGTTGTTTTGGGGGCCTTTTAGGTTTTGGGGGAAGTTTCTTTGCTACAAACGTACCTTGCTTGAGGCCTATTTCTGTTGGCAAGCTTTGTGTTTCTGCGTTGTATGGTTTCTTTGTTTGAGGTATACATCACATGACGTGAACCCATTTATATAATAGATGTGGCCCGCCCTCTCGTCTTCTCCCCCCCCCCTGTTTAGATGCATTGTTATAGTGTTTTGTTAGATGTATTCATTTTATTGTGTTTACTGTTTTATTGTGTTTACTGTTTTTGATGTGTGATATTCTGTGATTTGTGGTTTGGGCACGGCCCCATGTAAGCCGCTCCGAGTCCCCTTTGGGGAGAGGGAAGCAGCTTATAAATAAAGTTTATTATTATTATTATTATTATTATTATTATTATTATTATTATATCCTGGCAGGAATGGCAGAAAGACACACACTTCCCACACAGAGCTCCCATAACCAAGAGAAAATGCTATAAGAGTTTGGTGGGCATTGACCTTGGGTTTTGGAGTTGTAGTTCACCTATATCCAGAGAGCACTGTGGACTCAAACAATGTTGGATCAGGACCAAACTTGGCATGAATACTCAAGATGCCCAAATGTGAACACAGATGGAGTTTGGGGAAAATAGACCTTGACATTTGGGAGTTACCATTTCTGGGATTTGTAGTTAACACACAATCAAAGAGCATCCTAAACTCTTGCAACAATGGAATTGAACCAAACTTGGCCTATTGAACTCTCATTACCAACAGAAAGTACTGAAAGGGTTTGCTTGGGAATTGACCTTGAGTTTGGAAGTTGTAGTTCACCTACACCCAGAGAGCACTGTGGACTCTAACAATGTTATGTTATGTTGTTGTTTGTTTTCTATCCAGAATCACAATGTTGGAAGGAGGCTCAGCACTTTAAGGTCCCTCAAACAGGCGTGGGAAAACTTCGGCCCTCTGGGTGCTTTGGACTCCAACTCCAAAGCACCGGTTGAACACAGAGTCCTCTAGAACAGTGTTTCCCAACAGCCTGAGGCCCTTTCCTGCTTCAGTGGCTGCGGGGGAGAAAGGAGAAGGGCCTGAGGCTGCTAGGGATGGTGGGAGTTGGAGTCCAAAACACCTGGAAGGTCCAAGTTTGCCCATGCAGCTTTCGACAGAGACCTCTTCCTCCCCCTCCCCCTCCGCGCCCTTTCTTCCCCTCCTGCCCAACACTGACTTTTTCTTCTACACTGCCGCTTCTGCCGCCATTTTGATCCGAGGGGGCAGCGTGAGCGTGTTCAGGAGGGGAGGGGGGAAGATGTGGGGTGAGTCTGCGCAGTAGTGCCTGCATGGGTCACGTCTTCCTCCCTCCCTCCCCCCTCCCCTCCTGAACAAAGGGAGGCAAAGCGAGCAGAGCGAGGCTGGGAAGAAGGGAGCCCGAGTGGAGAAGGAAAAGTGTTCGGCAGGAGGGGGAAGGAAGGGGATAGAGGGTTCCAATTTCCCACGGCACACCTGAGGATCGCTCACGGCACACTAGTGTGCCGCAGCACCCCGGTTGGGAAACACTGTTATAGAGGACTCTGTGTTCAACCGGCAGCCAATGCAAGCGCTGCAGAGACGGCGTTATATTTATTTATTTATTTATGTAAAACTGTTGTCCCCCGGCCTTCTGACCTCTCTCGAGGGACTCAGAGCGGCATCACAGCAAAGATTCAATGATATACAGATTAAACACAACTACAGCAACATATTAAAATACATTAAAACCCAGCATAAAGCACATCGTCATTAAAACTCAGTCTGTAAACGTGGTCGTTCATTCAGACAGTAGCCCATCTCGGCCTATTCTGGGAAGGCTTGGCTCCACATCCAGGTCTTCACCAGCCTTCTGAAGGACAACAGAGAGGGGCAGACCTAGCATCACTTAGGAGAAAGTTCCACAGCCGAGGGGCCACCACAGAGAAGGCCCTGTCTCTCGTCCCCACCACCCGCGCTTGCAAAGCCTGCGGGATCGAGAGCAGGGCCTCTCCAGAGGATCTTAATGCCTTGATGGTTCGTAGGGGAGAATCCGTTCGGACTGGTAAACTGGGCCAGAACCGTATAGGGTTTTGTAGGTTAAGACCAGCACTTTGAATTGTGCCCTGAAGCTAATTGGCAGCCAGTGGAGCTGGCGCAGCGAGGGAGTTGTGCGCTCCCTGTACTCTGCTCCTGTTAGTAACCTGGCTGGCGAACGTTGGACTAATTGCAGCTTCCGAGCAGTCTTCAGAGGCAACCCCACGTAGAGAGCATTGCAGTAATCTATTCGGGATGTAACCAGAGCGTGGGCCACCGTGGCCAAGTCAGACTTCCCAAGGTACGGGCGCAGCTGGCGCACAAGCTTTAACTGTGCAAAAGCTCCCCTGGCCACCACCGAGACCTGGGACTCCAGGCTCAGCGATGAGTCCAGGATCACTCCCAGGCTGAGAACCTGTGCCTTCAGGGGGAGTGTGACCCCGTCAAGCACAGGCTGTAACCCTATGCCCTGTTCGGCCTTGTATATGGCACCTCATTGGTGTTTTTGTGAGGAGTCTAGCGGCTGCATTTGGCACAATTTGGATCTTGCGGATTGCTGCTTGAGGGAAATCCACATACAATGCATTGCATTAATCCAGCCTCGACTGAACCGTGGCATGGATTGCCGTAGCCAGCGCCTCTGTTGGTAAATAAGGCGCCAACTGCCTCGCTTGGCGTATGAAAGAAAGCCCTTTGACTCGTGGAGGCAACCTGGGCTTCCATCGCCATTTTGGAATCCAGGATCACACCCAGACTCTTCCCAGTGGGGGGTGGGGCTAACGGCTCCCCTTCAAAAGATGGTAATGGACCGACCAATTCTGACGGGCGGCAAGGCCACAAGATTTCGGTTTTTGCTGGATTTGCTTTCAATTTATGGGCACGTGGCCATCTTGTCACCGCTCCAAGACCCTGGGTGAAGTTCTCCGGTACTGAAGTTGTTCCAGGTTCTGGTTTTCGGAGAAGTTGGGTGTCATCAGTGTATTGGAAACATTCTGATCCAAATCACCGGACTAGCTTGGCGAGAGGTCGAACATAGATGCTAAACAGCATTGGCGATAGAATAGCACCTTGGGGTACTCCACAGTCGAGAGGGGATTTCCCAGATACTTGGTCCAGCCACTCCACTATTTAGCTACGCCCTCGCAAGAATGAGTTGAACCACGTTATTGTTGATCCTTGAATTCCAACAGCAGCTAATCGCTGGATCAGTAGATCATGGTCTCCTGTATCGAAAGCTGCGGTGAAGTTGAGCAACAGCAACAGTACTGATCCTCCCTTGTCTAGCTGGCGACGGATGTCATCAGAGATGGCCACCAGAACAGTCTCGGTCCCGTGTCCGGGACGGAAGCCAGATTGAAATGGATCCAGGCCATCCGTGTCGTCATTGGGAATAGAATAGCACCTTGGGGTCCACCATCGCTGTCCTTCCCATGGAGCAGAGTGTGGCGGGTGAACCGGACTCCTCAGGCCTGCCACACTTTGAGCATTATTAGCCTGAGACTCTTATAGGAAGACTCGCTGTACCTGGCCACGCGTTGCTGTGGCGTGTTCTGGTCGTATGGAAAGTAAATAACGAGGAAGTGCTTATTTTTAATATATTTTATTTCTTTAAGCTTGCGCGCAAACCATTTTCCTTGTAGTTCCTTTGTCAGTGTGGACTTAGAGATTGTGTGGGTTTCCTCCTGTGGAAGAGGGAATGCACAACTGTCCATGTGCCAAGCATGTGCTGTCTCCATCTATGCCACACAATCCTCAGTATTGTCCTTGTGGTTTGTGGTTTGTGTTCGCAAAAGCCAGTCACATAGGGGGTTGGAGTCTAGTGCCTTGTAATGTCATGTCTGTAGTAACCATGGGAGTGCTTCCGCCAGAAGCGGAGGCCTTGGAGGGCAGCGAGAGGAGCGCAGGGCAGGGCAGCAGCACCCAGGACAGGCTTCCCTCTTCCCCTCCAGGGTCTTCCTCCTCCTCCTCTCCATTTGGAGGGCCCAAACGGAGAGGAGGAAGAAGCACCCAGAGGAGAGGGACGAAGGCAGGCCTCGGTGCCGGTGCCACTGCCCTGCGCACCTCGCGCTGCTTTTCAAGGCTCCCGCCAAATGGAGGCACGGGCCTTGCTGTGGGGGCGTGGCCTCCTCTTCTTCCTCCTCCTCCTCGCCGCCAGAATCGCCTCCCCGCTGGGCCTGGGCGCTCCTGCATTGCCCCCAGGGACCCGGCAGCCATTGCAGGGAGGCAGAGGGGGCGGGGCCAAAGGAGGGGGCGTCGCAAGCCCTTGGAAACGTTGAGAACCGCTGACCTTGGAGCTCTCCGTCCTTCTGCTTTTGCGCAGTGGATTTTTAGGATTTGTAAGATATGTTGTGTTGTTTTTTATTATTGTTGGTCACACCTTGCATTGTGAGGTGTTGTGTTGCCAAATTTGGTGTGATTCCGTTCACTGGTTCTCTTGTTTACTTCAGCCTAACGGTGAGAGCTGCTTTTTAAATCTATTGTTGCACCTGAGACCTGACCAGATTCCCTCAGGAAACCCCGTGAGACCGGCTGTGATGAAAGGCTGTATTTAGAATAATTAATGAAACAAGTAAAGTGGAAAGAAACCTAGTTCACGGGTGCTCCCAAGCACCAGGGTATTGCAAAGCAATAGTCCAGAAGTAAAGCAGGTTTGCAGAGGTAAAGAGTCTCGATGCCCCAATGGGCTAAATCCAGGGAAGGGTTCTTGGCACAAAGACTTGGCAAATAGAGTTCCCTGGAAGTTTGGCTTCTGTATCACTGTGGGCTGAGGTCCAATTCAGCATGGCTCTTCTTATATTCTTATGTTCTTATGATTCCGAACGCTGGCAAGAGCTGCCCAAGAGCTCAGAGTCTGATCTTAAATAGGTCTATGAGGCTGTGATCCTTTCGACGCACAGATGCCTCCTAACTGGTGCTCATGGACAGCTTCCCGGCTGGGCCTTCTCATGGCGCCCGCACCTGAATGGCATGTCCGCTCATTAGCGCTTGCGCCTGGAAGGATGGGAGCGAACGCGTCTCCGCCGGGCTCCCGCTTCTTATGGGCCCTGGGTGGAGCTGGGCAGCTACTGTCCTTGGACACTCTTTGACCTCGGGGCCTCTGCAGAAGCCTTCTTACAGGCCTCTCCCAGGCTGTGGATCTCACGTGGCAGGGGCCTTGCTGAGGGCGAGAGCCAGGCCGGGGCGTGGCATAGAGAGAGAGGTTCTGTGGGTGTCGTCCCAAAGCGGTAGGTGAGTGACAGGCGACTCCCGTCCTGGCTCCACCTCCGTGTCCTGGCCAGAGGTTGATCTTGATTGGTGTTGACAAGCACAAGGCTTGTGTTGACTTCCACCTTCACGTAAGGAAGGTGGCAAACATTTCCGTGATCGCTGTCACAGTTCTTATCGCGGCTTACTTTTCATTACAGTCCAGCAAGCAGGTGGTTCCTCATTGCAGGCCTTCGTATTATACTAGCGCTTCCAAAATTGTGAACTCCATCCATCCATCCATCCTTCCATTCATTCCCACACTTCATATTAAATCCACATTGATCAAATCTGCACATTTAATCTTAAATGTTTGTGACACACAGTCAGGCACCAGGCGGAGAAGCGCAGGCCTCTCTCCCCCCCTCCCTTTCCCTCCCCCTCTCTCCCCCTCTCCCTCTCTCCCTCCTCCCTCCCTCTCCCTCCCTTCCCTCCCCCTCTCTCTCCCTCTCTCCCCCCCTCTCTCTCCTCCTCCTCTCTTTTCTCCCCCTCTCTCCCCTTCTCTCCCCCTCTCTCTCCTTCCCCCCTCTCTTTCTCCCTCCCACTCTCTCCCCCTCTCCCTCACCATCCCCCCTCTCCCCCCCCCTCTCTCTCCCCCTCTCCTCCCCCCCCTCTCCCCTCCCTCCCTTTCCCCCCTCCCTCTCCCTCCCCTCTCTCTCCCTCCCCCCCCTCTCCTCCCTCCCTCTCTCTCTCTCCCCCTCTCTCTCCCCTTCTCTCTCCCCCTCTCTCTCCCTCTCTCATAAATGATAGTATAGATATGAATACTATCTATACTATCATATCTATACTATCATACCTGAATATGGGATATAATACATGCTCGCACATACACATGTGCCTTTATGTACATATATACATCATACACACACACACAAAAGGGCAGCTTGGGTTGCATCCGACATCCCCACCCCCTAATTCCGCACCCTAGAAACAAACCAAGCAGCCCACCGATGGAGAGGTAGCTCATCCTTTACATACATCTCTCTCTCTTACACACACTCTCTCTCGTTAGATAGATAGATATGGCTGTTGACATCGCCTCTCCATCCCAAAGCAGTAGTAGGCTCGGTCGTCTACTACCACATGTACATATTAACAGAAGACCACGACATAGAATTATTAGTTGCTTACCTGTAACTGTAGTTCTATGAGTGTCTTCTGTTAATATGTACGAACCCGCCCTTCCTCCCCACGGGTCATGCCAGTCATTCTGTATGCTTCACGCGCGGAAGAGAACTGGATGGGTAGCCCCTCTGAGCGAGCTTATATAGGGAGTGGGCGGGGCTACCGCTGACGTGTCATTTTATCTTTCTAGAAGGTTCCGAGTACTGTTCCCGATGTTATTTAACATCTACATGAAACCGCTGTGAGAGATCATTTGGAGTTTCGGGGGAAGGTGTTATCTGTATGCAGATGACGTCCAGATCTGTCACTCCTTCCCACCTGTCGCTAAGGACAGACTTTGAACCGGTGCTTGGCCGCTGTGTCAGACTGGATGAGGGCTAGCAAATTGAAACTTAATCCAGACAAGGCAGAGGTCCTCCTGGTCAGTCGAAAGGCCGAACAGGGCATAGGGTTACAGCCTGTGTTGGATGGGGTTACACTCCCCCTGAAGACGTAGGTTCACAGCTTGGGAGTGATCCTGGACTCATCGCTGAGCCTGGAAGCCCAGGTCTCAGCGGTGGCCGGGGGAGCTTTTGCACAGTTGAGACTCGTGCGCCAGTTGCGCCCGTACCTTGGGAAGTCTGATCTGGCTACGGTCGTCCACGCTCTGGTCACATCCCGAATAGATTACTGCAACGCACTCTACGTGGGGCTGCCTTTGAAGACAGTTCGGAAATTACAACTAGTCCAACGGGCGGCAGCCAGACTACTAACTGGAGCTACATGCACGGAGCATACCACCCCCTTTTGTGTCAGCTCCACTGGCTGCCTGTCCACTTCCGAGCTCAATTCAAAGTGCTGGTCTTGACCTTTAAAGATCTATACGGTTCTGGCCCATCTTACTTGTCCGAACGCATCTGCCGCTACATCCCACCTCGTAATTTAAGATCATCCGGGGAGGCCCTGCTCTCGCTCCCGCCCACTTCTCAAATGCGGCTGGTGGGGACGAGGGAGAGGGCCTTCTCGGTGGTGGCTCCCCATCTGTGGAATGCGCTTCCTAGTGACATACGATCAATGCCATCCCTCCTGACATTCAGGAAGAAAGTAAAAGCCTGGATGTGGGACCAGGCGTTTGCACACTAGCACAAGGCCGCATTAAAAAATTTTTTTTAACTTAAATGAATGTGTATGATATGTTGATGTAATTGTATTTTAATGTGTGATGTTTTGGGGGGTTTTATACTGTGTTTTATGTGTTTTACTGTGTTGGCATCGAATTGTGCCTTTTTGGAAGCCGCTCTGAGTCCCCCCTCCCTCCCTCCCTCGGGGGTTGAGAAGAGCGGGGTAAAATGCCGGAAATAAATCTGTATACCTTTATAAAGTGGAATGTTTGTATGTGTGTATGTGTGTATGTGTGTGTGTATGCGGAGGGCGGGAGGGCGGAAGCAGCCACTTTCACAGGCCAAGGCGGATATGGGGCAGCCACTTTCACAGGCCAGGGCGGATATGGGGCAGCCACTTTCACAGGCCAGGGCGGATATGGGGCAGCCACTTTCACAGGCCAGGGCGGATATGGGGCAGCCACTTTCACAGGCCAGGGCCGATATGGGGCAGCCACTTTCACAGGCCAGGGCGGATATGGGGCAGCCACTTTCACAGGCCAGGGCAGATATGGGGCAGCCACTTTCACAGGCCAGGGCGGATATGGGGCAGCCAGGACATTTATGGGGCAGCCACTTTCACAGGCCAGGCGGATATGGGGCAGCCACTTTCACAGGCCAAGGCGGATATGGGGCAGCCACTTTCACAGGCCAACAGGCGGATATGGGGCAGCCACTTTCACAGGCCAAAGGCGGATATGGGGCAGCCACTTTCACAGGCCAGGGCGGATATGGGGCAGCCACTTTCACAGGCCAGGGCGGATATGGGGCAGCCACTTTCACAGGCCAAGGCGGATATGGGGCAGCCACTTTCACAGGCCAAGGCGGATATGGGGCAGCCACTTTCACAGGCCAAGGCGGATATGGGGCAGCCACTTTCACAGGCCAGGGCGGATATGGGGCAGCCACTTTCACAGGCCAAGGCGGATATGGGGCAGCCACTTTCACAGGCCAGATATGGCGGATATGGGGCAGCCACTTTCACAGGCCAGGGCGGATATGGGGCAGCCACTTTCACAGGCCAGGGCGGATATGGGGCAGCCACTTTCACAGGCCAGGGCGGATATGGGGCAGCCACTTTCACAGGCCAGGCGGGATATGGGGCAGCCACTTTCACAGGCCAAAGGCGGATATGGGGCAGCCACTTTCACAGGCCAAGGCGGATATGGGGCAGCCACTTTCACAGGCCAAGGCGGATATGGGGCAGCCACTTTCACAGGCCAGGGCGGATATGGGGCAGCCACTTTCACAGGCCAGGGCGGATATGGGGCAGCCACTTTCACAGGCCAGGGCGGATATGGGGCAGCCACTTTCACAGGCCAAGGCGGATATGGGGCAGCCACTTTCACAGGCCAGGGCGGATATGGGGCAGCCACTTTCACAGGCCAAGGCGGATATGGGGCAGCCACTTTCACAGGCCATGGCGGATATGGGGCAGCCACTTTCACAGGCCAAGGCGGATATGGGGCAGCCACTTTCACAGGCCAGGGCGGATATGGGG
>JARBWK010001544.1:0-18588 GCA_030556195.1 Anolis apletophallus | reverse complement strand
TTCAGGAAAAGGTTTTTTCCCCCACAATTATTTATGCCATCCCAGTATGCATCTTGGGTTTTCCACCCCCAAAGGGAAGGGGGTTTTATCTATGTTTTTAAAAAACTATTTGCTGTCCCCAACTGTGTGCCCTCAGCAGTACTCGCCTAAAGTGGGTATACCATCTGAAAGAATGTATAGCATGGAAAGGGGTGCTAGGATACTGGATAAAAAAATGTCTAGGGGGGGGGGGGATGACTTTTAACCTGTGAAAAGTTTTGATTTCTCAAATAAAGGGGGGCTTTAAAAAAAAAACTATAAACTGGGGCCCCACGGCCCTTTACTCACCCTCCCCCCAAAAGTAGGGAAACCCCCAAATTCTGAAACAAAAATAATTGACATAAATAAAAAAAATTCTAAACTGCAGCATGGGGTTTTTTTCCCCCCTAAAACCCCGGGCCCCTGGGTTTGGACCACTAAGGGGCCCCTAAATACCTAAAAATTTTTAAAATTTTCCCCTAAAAAAGGGGGCGGGCATTTAAAAAACCCAAACGTTATTCCCTCAGCTATCCTGGAAGGATTTTTTCAACTTAAAGATTACAATTTTGGGTTTTGCCCGTGTGGGGGGGGTGAAGTCTCTACTGCATGTCATGTTTGAATTTTCCCTTTTTAAGGGATAAAAAAAGAGAGAGTAATAGAACCTCTTATCTGTCATTGGCCAGGAAGATCTTTCTGATGGAATTTAAAGTATATCTTTGGGGACAAAGATACTTTACCAGGAGATAGCAAAATTTTGCTCATGCCTCAAAAGACACAGAAAGAGCATTTTATCTAAGAAAAGTAACTTATAGAGAAACTGAGAAATTTAGCTACAGTCTTTATCTATATATATAAAGAGAGTGATCGTCGTTGTCAAAATAGTCAGGAAAATATAAGCCCCAGAACCACAAAAACAACAAGCACATTCCAACATAACCCGAGCTACCTACAGGGCACAAAAAAACCCGCCTAGATACCTCGCAAGACCCCCTGACATCACCCCCAAAGGCTGCCATTGAAACCTGGCATGGCAGTGCTTTGCGGAATGCCAATGGCCTCTTTCCATGAATGAGGGGGGGGAGGAAGGCCTGATTAACACTGGCAGTGGCACAATCAGACCACCCCACAACCCCAGCCCATCGCCCTCACCCCTATTTCGCCCGATTCCTCCTCCTTGCCAGTGGGCATCTCCGATACGGCACGGTTTTGGAAGGGGGGGCTTCGCTACCATGACGGCGGTGCTGTGCCTGCCTCCTCCGCCGCCTCCTCGCACTCCTTCCCCACCTCCCACCAGCCAGCTTTCGTACCTTCTGGGCTCTGGCCGCCTGCCGGACCTCTCCTGGCCGTCTCCACCGCTTTTCAGGGCGACCGGAGAAGCAAGACGCAAAAAAGGGGAAAAACGGCAAAAAAAACTACAAAAGAAATGGCGGCCAGACCACTTCCGGTCCGCCCGAAAAGGCTTCCCCGGAAGTTGGATCACCAAGAAAAGGGGTCCGCCTGGAAACGCGGACAACACAAAATAGCGCACGGCAAACGGAAGTCCCGCCTCTTACGGCCGAAAAACCTCCAACTAAAGATGGCGGCCACCAAGAAACACTGGCGACCGCGTGGAGGGCTCCGGAGTGTGGCCGAGACCTACAGCTACAGCTGCTCTCCACTGGGAGAGAGCGGAGCCCCTTGCCACCTGGATGCCCTCACCTCTTCCGCCGCCTTCTCGGCCTCCTTCGACACACAAAACAGAAAGAGACAGAGAGAGAGACACGCACGGCCTGAGTCCAGCAGCGGCTGGGAGGCGGCAGAGGGGGCCACGGAGGCGGCAGAGGAGGCGGCCACTACGTCGCCCACCCAGCCCTAGTCCACAAGCGGCTGGGAGGCGGCGGAAGAGCCCCCCCTTTCCACAACCGTGCCGAGAAGACGGAGAAGAAAAAAAGTAAAGGAACGAAAGGAAAGAATAGAAGGATGGAAGGGAGGAAAGGAAGAAAAAAAGGAAGGAAGGAAGGAAGGAAGGAGACACTCTAACACAATAATACATATAGTTAATATGTTTTTTAAATGTATTTATACACTCAGTGTGAAACCTGGGCCTATTTCGATGAACACAACATAGATATCCTGGCAGGAATGGCAGAAAGACACACACGAAGGTCTTGCTCAACAGCTGTCAGTCTCTCTCTGTGTTTAGAAACAATGTGTCCATATAGCTTCAAGCAGTCCACTAGTACTGTCCTTATTCATCAATACACCTCATGAACAATAATGAGGCTTCCACCTTCAATATATATGCTCCTGTATAAATTTCAGGTGGGCATTAGATGAGTCCCCTCGTGTATAACTGGTGAACAGGAGAGTTGTTACACAGTCACTAGAAAGGCTATCATGTCCAGCCAATGCCAAATGTAGTAATAGTTGGTACACATAAACTCAAAAACGGCCGAAGGAGGCGGTGCCTCAGCCCCTTCTTCTTCGCCGCCCCCCAGCCCTTCCTCCTCCCCCCGCAAGCAGCAGCCGCAGGGAGTTCGGCAGGAGGAAGAAAGGGGAAGAGAGGGGTTTTCCCGCGGCACACCAGGTGAACGCTCACGGCACATGTGTGCCGGTGCACAGTGGTTGGGAAACACTGGCCTAAGGTTTGTTAATTGAAATAAAGGCAATTGATTGATTGCTCAAAGAACCAAGTTTTCAGTTTTTTTCAAAAGGTTAGGAGGGAGGGGGCTGATCTGATAAGGTTCATTCATCACCTTGGATAAGTTCTTTAAAGTTTGGACTAAACCTCAGGGCATATTATTCACCGCTAAAAGCACACCAGATTTCGTTGTGTGGTCTTTCCTTTTTTTATGTCCATCATGTCAAGTTGTCTTGTCACATGTGGGGCAGCTATACTTTTAACATTAACTGAACCTGAAGTAGAAAGGCACCGTGCAAAGTTCCACCAGAAACAGACCTGCATTTCCATGAAAGGAGAAGTACTTTTCCATATCATACATGTCTTCCAGAGGGTTATTCAAGGCAGTTGTTTTCACACACAGCACATTTGCAAACAGCCATCACCAAAAGAAAATAAGGCCCCGTTGTTTTCACTAAATATCTCACTCCACTTAATATGCTACCCAGCTAATTCTTGAGAAAGTAGTACCTTCATCAGAATATCTTCACAATATCCACATCCAATTCGTCATAGGCCTCCAATGAAAGGAAGTGAAAGAGGCCCAGGAGGATAAGTTCAGAGTGATCGTTGTTGTCTCCAAAAGTAAAGGATCAGAAGAATCACCAGGAAAGCAATCAAACATACCCACACTCCATTCTCCAAACTTCTCTTTCTCTTTGACTCTTTTCAATCTGCAATGGGTAAAGCTGAGAAAAGGAGGTTAGATGCTCTTTCTCCTCTCCTCTCCTCCCTCTCTTTCCTACTCACACCTCTTTCATATACTTCAAATATTAAAACAACAATCAATTCATATCTTTTGCCATAGCCAAGCAGTCTTGATAATTTGCCCACTGGGCATCATCAAGTGGAACGTATGGCAGTTTTCAACATGTTTATTTGTGATGTCAGGTGTTGCACAAACTATGAGTAAAGAAATCAAAGAGTATACAGTACTTTTGCCTGCCAACCCCGAAATAACAAGATTACACAACATAGTTTGGGTTTAAATATGGGCAACTTTTATTTAACAGTTACCTATTTAACTCTAACTGGGCCAAACCTATGGGTCATGAACTTGGTGTGGTTAAGCCGAGGTAGTGTCCCTGCCCGGCCTATCCCTCGGCTAACTAGGGCGAAACACCTGGGTCCCCTGGAACTTAATTTGGGCAACCTCTAAGGCAGGGGTAGGGAACCTATGGCTCTTTTCATGATTGCATCTGGCTCTCCAGAGCAGCCTGGACCTCGGTTTCCCAGCATGCAGTGGGGAGGAGTGACGCAAATGCACGTGACTGCCGCTTCTGCGCCACCAGCACCGCCTATTCCTCATCCCTCGCTGCTCTCAGGGCCCTGCGCCCTTTTCGCCAGGAATGGCGGAGCCCAGTGGCAGCGCCTCATCCTTGTCTTCCTCTTCATCCTCCGCCACGGGTCTCGAGGGAGGCGGCGGAAGCAGACCTGGTCCTGGCGCCACGGACCCAGCCTCGTTGCCCCCGGGAGACGCCCAGCTCATCCCCCTCATCGTCGGGCAGCTCAAGAGCTGCTGCCTCTTTGACATCCCGCCTTGCTGACGTCGACACCAAGGTCCGCCTTGGCCCCGTGCCCTCCTCCCCCTTCCTTCCTTTCTCTTCCTTTCTTTTTCCCTCTCTTTCATTCTTTTTCCTCCCTCTCACCCTACCTTCTTTCCTCTCTCCCTCTTCATTCCTTCCTTCCTCTTCCATTCTTTCCTTCTCTCCTTCCTTTTTCCTCCCTCTCTCCCCTTCCTTCTTACCTCCATTCTCCATCTTCCTTCCTTCCTTCATCTTCCTTTCTTTCTTTCTTTCTTTCTCCCTCTTCACCCTTTCCTTCTCCTTCTCTCCTTCCTTTCCCCTCCCTCTCTCCCCCTTCCTTCTTTCCTCCATTCTCCCTCCCTCTTCCTTCCTTCCTTCCTTCCTTCATTCCTTCCTTGCTTCCTCTTCTATTCTTTCCCCCCAAGTTTTCCTTTCCTTCTCCTTCCTTACTTTTCACTTCCCTCTCTCCCCCTTCTTTCTTTTCTTCTTTTCCCTTCATTTTTTTACTTTTTTCTCACTCTCTTTCCTTTCTTTTCCCCACCCTTTCCTTTCCTCCCTTCCCATTTCCTTCTTTCTTTTCCCCTGCTTGTCTCTCTCCTGCTTTTCTTCCTTTTCCATAGTTCGTTCTTCTTTTCTTTCTTCCTCTCCCCCTCCCTCCTTTATTTCCTCTGTCTTTCTTTCTTTCCCACTTCTTTCCGTCTTCTCTTCCTTCCCAGAGTCCTGAGCATGCCTTTTGCAGAGCCAGGTCTGAAGTATCCCGTCATTCTGCCAGGGGAATCCTTTTCTCATAGTATGTATGTATATACTCACATTTAGTTGAATTCAGTCTTAAAATATATTATCTATATTACATGGCTCTCACTGAAATATATTTCCAAATACTTTGCTTTCATGGCTCTCTGAGTCAAAAAGGTTCCCGACCCCTGCTCTAAGGGAAATGTGCCGGAGAGTCTCTCTCCAGATATCTGCGGCCAGACTCTCCCCATTCCTGGTCCATCTGAATTCACCTCACCCCCCCCAAACTGAACCTTAGGTAAGTGTTTTAGTTAATGGCCTCCGCCCCTGAAGGGGGGGGTCTTGGGTGAACGCCAAATTAATATCTTTATTTAACTGCATTCCGTGTTTAAAGATGCACCACCCCAATTTGCCCTAACATAAGAACATAAGAACATAAGAAGAGCCATGCTGAATCGGGCCTCAGCCCATCTAGTCCAGCATTCTGTGTCACACAGTGGCCCACTAGTTGTACACGGGGATCTCTAGCAGAAAGGAGGGCAAAACCCTCACCTGCTCCCGACCCCCACAACCAGTACCGGGAAAATCCTGCCTGCCTCCATCAACACAGAGGTGGCACTTGGATGTCCATTTCAGTAGCTACTGATTCCCTTGGTCTCCATGAATCTGTCTAATCCTGCCTTGAAGCTGTCCAGGCTGACAGCTGTCACAACCTCCTCTGGAAGTGAGTTCCATAACCCAATGACCCTCTGGGTGAAGAAATATTTCCCTTTATTAGTCCTAACTTTCCTACCTTGGAGCTTTAGGGAGTGCCCCCTAGTCCTAGTGTTGTGTGACAGAGAAAATATTTTTTCTTTGTTCACCTTTTCTATCCCATGCATGATTTTATACACTTCGATCAAGTCACCTCTTAAACGCCGTCTTTCAAGGCTGAAAAGACCAAGGCGTTGCAACCTGATTTCATAAGGAGCTGCTCCATCCCTTGGATCATATTTGTTGCCCTTCTTTGTACCTTTTCCAGTTCCGTTATATCCTTTTTGAGGTGCGGTGACCAGAATTGTACACAGTACTCCAGATGTGGCCTCACCATAGATTTGTAGAGAGGCAATACAACATTTGCCGACCTATTTTCGATTCCCTTCCTGATCATGCCAAGCATAGAATTTGCTTTTTCACTGCTGCAGCGCACTGGGTTGACATCTTCATTGAGCTGTCCACCAAAACCCCAAGATCCCTTTCCTGGTTTGTCTCAGAAAGCTTTGATCCCATCAGTTGATAAGTGTATTTGGGGTTCTTTGCCCCGATGTGCATGACTTTACACTTGTTTAGGTTAAAATGCATTTGCCACTTTGTTGCCCATTCACTCAATTTCGAGAGATCTTTCTGGAGCTCTTTACAGTCAGTTTCATTTTTAACTACCCTGAACAGTTTAGTGTCATCTGCAAACTTTGCTACCTCACAATTTACGTCTACATCCAGATCGTTTATGAATAAATTAAAAAGTAACGGTCCTAAAACTGAACCTTGGGGTACGCCACTTCTCACCTCTTTCCACCCAGAGAAGTGTCCATTTATTACCACCCTTTGTTTCCTACAGTTTAGCCAGGTTCCAATCCAGGACAAGACCTGTCCCCTGATTCCATGGCTAAAGAGCTTATTTAGGAGCCTTTGGTGAGGGACTTTGTCAAAAGCCTTTTGAAGTCAAGGTAAACAAACAGTGTAGGGTAGGCGAAAAATAAAACCCTAGAACATAGAGGAGGGGAATTCCTACCCAGCCCATTAACAGCAACCCTAATATACTGTTTTAATGGGCGGGAGTGATGGGTCAAAGTCCAGAGCCAGAATGAAAAGGGGCTGTTTGAAACTCTGAGCTTAGCTCCGCCCCCTTAAAGTAGTTTCAGCCGGAACTACTTTTCTCTATTCGGGGGAGGAGGTAAACCTCTTTCCCATCCCAACTGCGCAGGGATAGGAAAGCTTCTTGTAGCTAGCAGGGAATCTGTTTTGCACTCATATATTCTCATTCATTTATAACCTGCCTTTCGCTTGTGGCACCTTGAATTTAGATCACCCAAGTCACAATTCAAAACACTTAACAGTGAACCTGCTGCATCCTTACATAAAGATATGAAACATGTCTGCAAAACCAGCCACTGAATGAGATTAATGGTACCATAAATCTGGTAAATTATATGCCAGTTACTGTATATGCCAATTCCAGGTACATTGATGGAAAGCACTATTGAAAATAAATGATAAATATTAGTAAAGACAAAACTATTCAGCAAATAGAACACAGCCCCTGCCGAAAACATCAACATAGTTTGTTATATTTCACTATATTTCAGAATGCTAGTAAACACATGAACATATAAAGCTGAAAGAACCTGTACATACATTAGAATCTCGCTTATCCAACCTTCGCTCATCCAACAACAGTCTGTATTATCCAACGCAGTCTGCCTCCCCGCCTGGATCCAAAGTAATTTCAATACATTGTGATGTTTTGGTACTAAATTCGTAAATACAGTAATTACTACATAATGTTACTGTGTATTGAACTGCATTTTCTGTCTATTTGTTCTAAAACATGATGTTTTGGTGCTTAATTTGTAAAATCATAATATAATTTGATGTTTAATAGGCTTTTCCTTATTCGTTCCTTATTACGTAACATTTTCGCTTATCCAACATTATGCCATGTTGGATAAGTGAGACTCTAATGTATTGACTTGAATCCTATTGGAGTCAAACAAACATGCAAGTTTGTGGAATGGTCCTCCAGGCCCATCCCCTCAAAGGTCTAACTGAAGTCAACACTCATATGTGCCAATTTAACACCTGGCTAATCACAAACGCCTTTTGGCCTCATTAATTCAATCCAAGTACTGTTATATATAATTTTTCAAGCTTTAACAAAATTGCAGTCTGTTTTAACTCATTGTATTGTTTAGTATGTTTTAGCTTGTTTAAATTATCTTACTATTTAAATGTAGTTTATAAGCCAAGTGGGATCTAGAAGGAGAAGAAGTTATTGTTTTTGTCTTACATAAGCAATTGTAATTTTTTTGTGATTGTGTAACAGACATATTGAGGTCATGATTATGTAACTTCCTCTCTCCCATGATATCGTAATTGTCTTGCTATCCACAAAGTGAAGCCCCCAAAAAGCCCACATTTTATTACTCTCTAACCCGAATCAAACAAGGCCCCAGCCTCAGCTGCTCCAGCTGCTGTGTTATCATCAGCTGCAGCCTCTTGATTTTCCCTCCAAGTCCTCCATCTCCTGTCAAGACATAACTCCCCCCCCCCAACAATCCTCCAGATAGCCCGAAAGCCTCTCATTGTCATCAGAGAACCCCAACAAGGTATCACTGCTTGTTGACTCTGTGCAAGCAGCCTGTATTTCTTGTACTTTTGTCCAGTCCCTTTCTGAATCTTCCTCTGAAGGGTCTCCCTCACTCCCACTCCCATCACTCCCTGGAAAGCCTTCAAATGATTCACCATCAGTGGGTTCAGTGAGTATTTGCCAAATCCTTTTACACTGTAACATATCCTCCTCACTTTGCTCCCGAGTAAGCCTTTTCCCCCTTTTAGTGCCCTTACGATGACTACAAACAGCCCCACCCATCTCCACACTACTGTTTGCAACCAAAGACTCAGCCCCACCCAACTCCATACCATCAGTAGAATCTGAAGCCTCAGGCTCAACTACAACATCTATGCTAATAATATAATATATTGTATTTACATATAATTTGTAAGCTGCTCTGAGTCCCCTTCAGGGTGAGAAGGGCAGCATATAACTGTCATAAATAAATTAAATAAATAAATAAAAGAAGTGGATTTTCTTTCATAGTTAAGGTTTCAAAATACATATATCCTTTGTATGTTACTGATCCTTTATATTCAAGACTGGATATGAGAAAATGAAGCCCAGCAGCTCAGATATGTCATTAATGGGATGTTTATCTTCTCAAGAAGATACTGAATCCAGCACTAATGTAAACCAGTTTGAACAAATCACGCCTTTTCCCCAGAAAGTAGGAAGTAGCTAAGTTTACCAGTGATCTTCTCTCCTTTGTTGATGCTAGCCATACTAAGGAAATATAGCTGATTGACATCAATGTAATTGTCTCTAATTTGTAGGTTGGTGAGGTACTTAAAATTCCTTGGATTACAGCCCTCGAGCACTCTGCCAGAGGATTCCAAGTATGTCACCAAACTATAAATCCTGAGTTCCATAGAATAGAGCCATGAAAGTTAAAGAATTATCAAATTGCTAGAATTATGTAGCATGGATAAAACCATCCAAACGCTATATCCTCCTATGCTTTTAAAAGTTTTTATTGCTCTGATTCCCGTAATTCTGTGTGGATACACCCACCTAGTCCCTAAATCTTGTTTCCTTTGATGTATTTACAGGCTGTTAGGTTTTCTAGAACTGTGTTTCTTTTCTTTTGTTTTTTAGATGTCTGTTGGCGGAAAGATGATGATCACTATTCCAGGGCCAAGTTAAAACATGACTTTTTATTAAAGCCTCTGCAACGGAATACTTTTATCTGGTATGCACACCAAATGGTTTTAACTCTCTGAAATGGTAATACAGCCCAATCTGTTTCAGACTGTAGTTCATGTTCTCTCAACGTAGGGCATGTCTACACGGTGAATGTAATGTGATAAGAGATATAAAGTGTATTCCCGTACCTTGGGAAGTCTGACTTGGCAACAAAGAACTGGGGGCAACACCGTAATTAAGAGCAATAAAGCAACTAGGGTTGCAAATAACTAGTTTGAGTCTGTCAATATCAAAATATTCTTATAAATCAATTTCATATATTCAGTACAACACATTTGAATCAATTTCAATTATTCAGTACAACACATTTGGTGAGACTACACATATATCATTGTTGCCATACAAGGTTCTATACACTGTTTCTTACACAAGAATACGTTCTACACAAAGGTTAAATCGTTCCACACACTGTAAGTAGCCAGCCTGTGGCTTATTTGGAGCAATGTCTTATCGGCACAGGCTGGCTACTTACAGTGTGTGGAACGATTTAACCTTTGTGTAGAATGTATTCTTGTGTAAGAAACAGTGTATAGAACCTTGTATGGCGACAATGATATATGTGTAGTCTCACCATATGCGTTGTACTGAATAATTGAAATTGATTCAAATGTGTTGTACTGAATATATGAAATTGATTTATAAGAATATTTGAATAATACCAATCTTTTGATATGGACTGACTCAAACTAGTTATTTGCAACCCTAGTTGCTTTAGAAGTCTGACTTGGCCACAGTGGTCCACACTCTGGTTACATCCAGAATAGACTACTGCAATGCACTCTACGTGGGGTTGCCACTGAAGACTGCCCTAAATTTAACACAAAGGTTGAAAATCACAAGAATTTAATTTGGAATGAAAGCAAGGCTAACTTTCAGTGAGTTGAGTGAAGTGTATTATTTGAACTGATGAGTTCCTACAACAATTGTATCTGTTAGTTAAATGAACTTAAAATATTTACTTATGTTTTATTTTATAGTTGGCTTTATTGTTGCATGTATGGTCGATTGGTATTGTTTTTAAAATGTGAGCCGCTTTGGGTCCTGTTTAGAGAGAAAAGCAGATTATTATTATTATTATTATTATTATTATTATTAGAATCATCTTGCGATCATTTGATCTATCTTGTAGTAAGGTCTATAGAAGCTGCCTCAGAGTGGAACAGCTGTTTTTCAAGAGTTTATACAACAATAAGGCAACTACTTATTCACTATCACCATCTAGTGGTCTTGTAGTTTATTTATTTCACATAGTAGTATCCTGTCCTTCTCACCCCCAAGGGAGGGACACAGGGCGGCTTATAACAGACACCATTTGATGCCTTCAAACAAATTCATAAATTGCAATTGCAATTAAAACAGTAATTAAAACATTAAATTATTAAAACATTCATTTAAAATCACGCCAATTAAAATCATAGCTCAGGTCAAACCAATTGTCAGTAACGTAGGCTCAGTATCAATCTCAATCGCTGCATCTATTGTTCAAACTCTTGGCTCCACAACCATGTTTTAAGTTGTTTCCTAAAGGATAGGAGGGAGATGCTGATCCGATGTCTCTAGGAAGGGGGTTTCACAGACAAGGGGCCACCACTGGGAAAGCCCTGTCTCTCGTCCCCACCAGTCGCATTTGCAAGGATCGTGGAACTGAGAGCAGGGCCTACCCCGACAATCTTAAACTTCGTGGCGGCTCATAGAAGATAATGTATTGCCTCACTGACATTGCTTCCCACAGCATCTTCCTGACCCCATCTACACTGCCATATAATGCAGATGGCCCCTTATCTTCTTAGAAGTAATTGGATTTATAGTTTCCTCCTCCATAATGAATGGATGCCGACCCTCAACACCCACAAGGATCCCAGTGTGCACCCCATCGACTCTTATGGACATGTTCCCCTTCTCCTAAGCTTTTTGAACTTTTATTGAACCTTTGCCAACCTTGAAGAACTTATAAAACTTTGGGAAACAACCCTTGTTGACTTTTATTTATGTTCCCCATACTTTATGAACTTCTTCATGGACTCTGGGAGGAGGGGAGGGTTGGCACATGGCTTTCTGTACCTTTCTGAACCCCTTGCATGTTATTCTTCCCCATATTCCCATATGTGTGTATATGCCTATATTATGAAAAATAAAGAAATGTCACCTTCCCCTGAACCCAGCACCTTGAGGCTTCGGAAAACCCTCTCTCACTTCCTGGGCCAGCTAATCCCTAGACAAAAGGACTCACCAAGAACTCTTTGCATGACTGATAAAACAAATGACTCTATTTCCTCAGACTTCAGAGAGCCAAGGGCTAGTCCATCTGAGGGATGGATTCTGAGGACATTTTAATCACCTCTCATAAAAGGTGATATCCTGCCTGCGGAGGATCAGGTATCACCACAGCCTCTTTCATTGTCTCCATTCCTCCAGCCGATGCCAGTTTCAGATATTATCACTAAACCCATATCCAGGACCAAAGGACTACAAAGGGTCTGACTTTCAATCTTCCAGAAACCCAGGAGAATAGCCAAGCTGGCTTGAGGGCTAAAGAAAGCTATCACCAACAATTATACAAACATTAAGTCATTAATCCTGTCAGCTTCTACTTTCAGTTCATTGTTTCCCGCCCGGACCGCCTCTTTCCTTCCCATTGGCTGAGAGGCCAAAGAGCCGCTGGCTCGCGGATTGGCTGAAGCACAGCCAAGCTGGCCAGACCTCCCCACCAGCTGATGACTCCATCCAATCAGCGCAGAGCTGGCGAAGGGGGCGGGAGCAGGAAATTTGAATTTGACAGCTCTGTTTTCTCTATAAAACCATACTGTTTTGCTTTGTGTGTTATGTCGGCTTTTGGCAAATGATTGCAGTTTGACATCCGCTCCAGCTGGAATGAAATAAACAACTTGGTGGCTTTTCTTCAACTTTAGTGAGATTTGTTTGGGAAAATTCAGGGAAATTTTATTTTGCATGCTTCCTTCTTGCCAGGGCAAACGGATTCTCTTTGGTGGATCTGGCCGGTCTCTGTCTCCAGGGCAAGGCCTTCCAAATTTATGCTTGATATCATTGACACTGATTCATATTGTACACAGTTCCTACTGCAGCTGAGAAACATGGAATGTTTCAGAGAGCTCTGCCATTTCTCTCAATGTATGGGATGCCGTAGTGTGTCTTTCAGATCTAGGGAAACCCTAAGGTGAACCGATCACAGGGTTTTCTCAGTAACATTTGTTCATAATGATTCATCATGACCTTCCTCTGAGAGTGTCTGGTTTCGCAAGATCGCTGAGGGGTTTCCATCCATACACAGAAGGAATTTCTTAACCTGAGAAACTTGAACTCAGAATGAAACATAATCTTTTATGACTGAGTTACACCACAGGTGTGCTTCAAGTCCTAAGCACAGGAAAGAAATTAGGAAAATGTAGTGTGGTTTTGGTTCAAAAGTACAGCAATAAAGTATATGACGTTGCAATTATTTTTATGTTTTATGGTGAACTACAGCGAGGAATAGCACACACTTTATAAGGATGGGGTGGTGTTGCCACTCCTGCTTCAGGTTCTTCATTGAGATCTTTGACTCCTGGAGGCAGCTGGAAACGGAAGGCCCTCAGCAGGTTGACCAAGAAGATGAAGAACTCCATCCTTGCCAGCTGCTCCCCCAAACACACTCGAGCCCCTGCAGGGGAGACAAAGGCAGAAAGTGAGGACTATGGATTGGTAAGCTTACCCATTAAGTTACCCATTAGATTTAAACTGCAAAAGAAGCCATTTCACCTAAGCATTGAAAAACGGTGAACTCTCTATCACTGGGTAATTATGAATAAAGGTTGAAAGGGCATCTTTCAGGAGTGTACAATCCCTTCTATCTCTTTGATTTGTTTTCTCCCTGGCATGAATAAGATAAAGGTGACTTAAAAAATCAGAGAAACAGTTTTAATTAAGAAGAAAGCAGCAGAAACATTTCAATATTATTACATACCACAAACAAAATAGTGAGGAACAAAGGGGGTGGGGTGGGGGACCGATGTGGAAACTAAGGATACCTACAATCACGTCATTCATAGAATAACCCTTTCACCCATACTAACATCCATCACCCATCTCTTTCTCTCAATTTTTCCCTCTCATTGATTTTTATAGGATTTACTGGCAGAAAATCTCTGGTTTCCCATAACTTCACCATTGTGTATTAGTTTATGCTTCTTAATTGGGCCATAATTGCAATAAATGTTTTGCTGCCTTGATGAATATGTGCCCCAGGGCAGCAACTGCACTGACTCACAAAGGACAGAGGCTGCAGGAGATCCGATCATGGAAACGCCCCAGAAGACACAGTGATAAATCGGAACCTGCTGTGAGCTACTTTTACCTGCACCAAATGCCAGATACTCTTCTCTAGCAACAAAATGTCCATTCTGGTCCAAAAAATGTTTTGGATTGAACTCTTTAGGAGACTCCCAGTACTTTGGATCAAGAAGAACAGAGTTTATATTTGGTATAACGATTGTCCCCTGAAAGGCAGAAACAAATGTCAGACAAACAAGCACATGCACAACTCTCTTAGAAATGTGGATTTTGTGGGAATGGGCTCCCTGATCACTTATCTTAACCCAACTAAGGTTTGTTTTGTTTTGTTTGTTTGTTTTTTGTAATTGATGAGATCATACATCATGCATGCATAATGCAAACATATTCCCACCTAGTTATATGATTGCTGTACATCACACTTATGGAAAAGACCGATTTTGTGCATTCGGGTATGTAATCTCCCAATATGCCTGGGAAAGGGAGATGACAAGGATAGGGAGGTCCCACTGTGCAATAAATAATGCATAGTGGCTATTTCAGCTGTCCCAGGAACATCAGTAGAGAATGCTTCTAGAACAGTGGTTCTCAACCTGTGGGTCCCCAGATGTTTTGGCCTTCAATCCCCAGAAATCCTAACAGCTGGTAAACTGGCTGGGATTTCTGGGAGTTTTAGGCCCAAACACCTGGGGACTCACAGGTTGAGAACCACTGTTCTAGAACATGGCCATATCGCCTGAAAAACCTGCCACAACACAATTGACAAAGTTCCATCCACACCATCCAAGAATCTGCCAATCATGGCAGAATTTCTTCTTGGCTAAATTTAATTACATAAAATAATTAATTCATTTGATGGATAGTAACTCAACACATAGGTAAAGTTTGAGCACATCTACACAGGCCCCAAACCCAGAAGGAACCCAAACCCCAGGCTTTCCCTTGGGGGGTGGCTAATTAGATGACATCTTAGTTCCCCAAATGTTTAACCGGAATGACAAAAACTTGCTCAAGGCGTCCGCTGACAGCACAGAACCCTCCAGAGAATTCTCCTGACATACAAAGTCACATGCAGAAAGGAGATAAATCCAAACCCCCCACCCCACCCCCCGGCATGTCAGGAGAACTCTAATGGTAAAACATCAATTAAATGCTGATCTAATGGTAAAACATCAATTAAATGCTGACCTGGCTTGCATAACAGAGACCTGGTTGGATGAGGCTGGGGGGGGGGGGGTTAATCTCACCCAGCTTTGCCCACCGGGTTACTCCGTTCAGTACCAATCGAGACCTGGCGGGAGGGGAGGTGGTGTCACAGTGGTCTATAAGGATTCCATCCTCCTGACCAGGTGCCCCATTCCGCAGTCAACCACGTTCAAATGTGTCGATCTGAGGGTAGGTGACCGGGACAGGATAGGGATTCTGTTCATGTACCGACCACCCCACCTCACAACAGTCTCCCTACCTGAGCTAGCTGGAGTGGACTCGGGCCTGGCATTGGAGTCTCAACAGCTTATTGTGCTGGGGGACTTCAATGTTCATGCCGAGACTAATCTGTCAGGAGCGGCTCAGGACTTCATGGCCACCATGGCAACCATGGGCCTGTCCCAATTAGTATCTGCTCCCACCCACAGTGCAGGACACACATTGGATCTGGTTTTCTGTCAGGGATGGGAGGAATGTGGCAGGGTGGAGGAGCTGACCATCGCTCCGTTGCCATGGACCGACCACTATCTGATCAGGTTTAGACTCACTGTGCCTTTCCACCTCCGCAGGGGTGGTGGACTCATTGGAATGGTCCGCCCCAGGAGGCTTATGGATCCTAATGGATTCCTGATGGCTCTTGGGGATTTTCCCGCCTCCGTGGTAAGTGACCCTGTCAAAGCTCTTGTCCCTCTCTGGGATAGGGAGATGACAAGGGCTATCGACACGATCGCTCCAGAATGGCCCCTCCAGAAGGCTCCTTGGTTTACTGAGGGGATGGTAGAGATGAAGCGGAAAAAAGTAGGCTAGAGGGCATGTGGCGTTGAAAGAGGAGCAGATCAACCCAAGCGTGTTTTATCTCAGAACCTATGACGCGGCAACAAAGGCTGCACAGAATATATCTATTGCGGCCAAGGTTGCCTCCACTAAGAACCGTCCAGCAGAATTGTTCCAAGTGGTTAGAGGACTGTTAAATCCGCCGGAGTGCGAGATCCCAGATAACTCAGCGGACCGCTGTGAGGAATTCGCTCGGTTCTTCACGGACAAAGTTGCTTTGATCCATTCCAATTTCGATACCACTTTAATGGCAGTCTCTGAAGATGTGACATGAGCATCTGCTTGTCCAGTTTTGATGGATTCGTTTCAATTGGTTCAGCTCGAGGATGTGGACAGGATCCTTGGAGAGGCAAAACCTACCACATGCATCGTAGATCCCTGCCCATCCTGGCTGATAAAGGAAGCCAGAGGGGGTTTGGCAGAGTGGGTTAAGGTGGTGGTTAATGCCTCCTTACAGGAGGGCAAGATTCCAGCCAGCTTAAAACAAGCTGTTATAAAACTGCTATTGAAGAAACCATCACTGGACCCCACTCAATTCGTCAACTATCGGCCAGTTTCCAATCTCCCTTATTTGGGAAAAGTCATGGAATGTGTGGTGGCCGTGCAACTCCATGGGTTTCTGGTAGACACTGATTATCTAGATCTGGCACAGTCTGGCTTTGGGCCAGACTGTGGTTGCCTTGGTAGATGATCTACGCCGGAAGCTCGACGGGGGGAGTGTACCCCTGTTGGTGCTGCTGGACCTCTCAGCTACTTTCGATACCATTGACTTGGGGCTTGGGTGTATTGGTCTGCAGTGGCTCCAGTCCTTCTTGGAGGGTCAGTCTCAGAAGGTGTTACTGAGTGACACCTGTTCAGCTCCGCAACCATTGTCTTGTGGAGTCCCTCACGGTTCAGTACTGTCCCCAATGTTATTTAACATCTACATGAAACCACTGGGAGAGATCATTTGGAGTTTCGGAGTAAGGTGTTATCTGTACACAGATGACGTCCAGGTCTGTCACTCCTTTCCACCTGTCACTAAGAAGGCTGTCCAGGCTTTGAACCGGTGCTTGGCTGCTATGTCGGACTGGATGAGGGCTAGCAAATTGAAACTTAATCCAGACAAGACAGAGGTCCTCCTGGTCAGTCAAAAGGCCAAACAGGGAATAGGGTTACAGCCTGAGTTGGATGGGGTTACACTTCCCCTGAAGACGCAGGTTCGCAGCTTGAGAGTGATCCTGGATTCAGCGCTGAGCCTGGAGCCCTAGGTCTTGGCGGTGGCTAGGGGAGTTTTTGCACAGTTAAGACTTGTGCGCTAGCTGCGCTCGTACCTTGGGAAGTCTGATCTGGCTATGGTCGTCCATGCTCTGGTCACATCCTGAAGAGATTACTGCAATGCACTCTACGTGGGGCTGCCTTTGAAGACAGTTCGGAAATCGCAGCTAGTCCAACGGGCGGCAACCAGATTACTACCTGGAGCTACATACAGAGAGCATGCCACCCCCCTGTTGTGTCAGCTCCACTGGCTGCCTGTCCACTTCTGAGTTCAATTCAAAGTGCTGGTTTTGACCTTTAAAGTTCTATACGGTTCTGGCCCAGCTTACTTGTCCGAACGCATCTGCCACTACGTCCCACCTCATAATTTAAGATCATCCAAGGAGGCCCTGCTCTCGCTCCCACCTTCTCAAACGCAGTTGGTAGGGACGAGAGATAGGGCCTTCTCGGTGGTGGCTCCCTGTCTGTGGAATGTGCTTCCAAGTGACATACAATCAACCCCATCCCTCCTGGCATTCAGGAAAAAAGTGAAATCGTTGCTGTGGGACCAGGCTTTTGCACATTAGCACAATGCAGCACTTTCGAGGGGAATTGTAATGGCAATTTGATGGATATGGCTCAATACTTATGTTGTGGACGGAACGCTGTTTTTAACTGAAGTGTATGTGTACTATGTATTAACGTTAACTGTATTTTAATGCTAAATGTTTATGCTTTACATTGCATTTATATTGTGTACACCTACAAAGACCATGTAATGTTTGATGAAAGTGGCACAGGCAGAAGTGAAGCAAATGTACAGGATCACAGGTCAAGCAGAGGAACTGAGTGGAGGCCTCGACAGCCCACTGAAAAACTTGAAGCCAGCATGATTCCAGAATCCATAGTAGTTGTTGCTTTAGAGCTGTGGAGGATTTGGGTTTTTTTTTTTTCCAAAGCCTCCAACCCCAATGAATATGTTCAAAACATCAGACCCCTCACCCCTCAAGCAGTTTTGCCATCCTATGTGGTTTACACCTACATGCGCAGAAGTGCATTCAGTGGCCTCTTTTGGGGAATAATACAAGTTATTCCTCACTTATTCCAACTTAAGACCTCAAAAGTGAATTTTTTTGAGTTGCCTTCAATCCAATCCATGTTGTATGATCAATGTAAATGAGCCCCAAATCCAGTGTTCAAACCATTACTCCACACTGGATCTGTCAGGAGCCCCCAGTGGTGCAGTGGGTTAAACCCTTGTGCCACCAGGACTGAAGACCTACAGGGTGCAGGTTCCAATCCGGGGAGAGTGTGGATGAGCTCCCTCTATTAGCTCCAGCTCCCTATGTGGGAACATGAGAGAAGCCTCACACAAGGATGGTAAAACATCAAAATATGTAAGTGTCCCCTGGGCAACATCCTTGCAGACAGCCAATTCTCTCACACCAGAAGCGACTTGCAGTTTCTCAAGTTGCTTCTGACATGACCAAAAAAAACTGGCTTGGTCCTAT
>JARBWK010001543.1:0-18590 GCA_030556195.1 Anolis apletophallus | reverse complement strand
GATTATTTTTCTACTACCATATGTCATGGGATTCTTTGAGCTCTCCCTCAGCACATCATCCCTCGTTTTCTTTCTGTTAAAGCAAACCAGAACATCTCTGATTGCCTGATTCTTCTTAGAGAACTTAGTAGTCAGTCTAAATATTCTATCCAAATCCCGGTCCATATCTGTCTGTGTGGTTTGCAATAGGTTTGCCAGTAAGGTGGACATCGTCGATCTGACATCCTCATCCTCCGATTCTTCCACATTACGGAACCTAAGTTGGTATTCCTTCTCCTTTAGTTCCAGGAGCTCCTGTTGTTCGTCTAATTTTTTATTAATCATGGCTAGGTTTCCCGTTTTCTTTTTACAAAGTTCCTCCAACTCGTTTTGTCTTTCCTCTAATTTATCTTCTTTTTGTTGGACAATCTGCACTTGATTTTGCATTTCTGTCATCTGCCTTTGTATATTTGATACATCCTCTCTGAGATCTTTCTTCAAATTAAACATCTCTTCTTTAATGAGTTTTTCCTGTTCCCGGAGTAGCCTTTCCTGCTCCCTCAGGAGTTTTTCTTGAGCTTCTTGCTTTGTAGCCAGCTCATCTTGTTTTTTAGATATTTTGAGCATCTCAGAGAAGAGGTCCTCCAAAGTTAATTCAGTCTGGCCTGATTTTTTTCTTCCTGGTGTTTTCTTGTCCTTGTCTTTATTTAACTCTTTATTTAACTCTGGCTTCCTCATTACAGACATCTTTATTACTTTTGTTCGCCTATACTGGGCCTTACTCTACTAGAAGTTGGGGGAGTTTTGTCTTTTATGCAGACCTCAGTGTTATAGCCACGGGGGCCTCTTTCTCCCCTTTTAAGAGGGTATGTATAAGTGGATCCTTGAGGCTCTTCTGGTTCTTTTTTTTTAATTAAATTTTTATTGAAAGTTTTGAATACGTGCAGATGGGGGAGGGGATGGTTTTGGGGTAGGGTGAACTGGGGGTATGGGGGGGAGGCGGGGTAGCGAGGGGTGGGGGTTAAGGGCGGTAAGGGTGGTAGACTGGTCAGGGATCTGGGAAGGATAGTAATGGATAAGGGTATTGAGAAAGGATAGAGATAGGGGTAACTTGAGTTTTCTTCTAGCTTCCTTTTTTCTTGGGTTCGTCTTGTTTATCTTGTACAGTCCTGTTTGGTATCCATCGTCCTTTCCTTGTCCTTTAATATAGCTAGGTCTGTACCCCTTCATCTTCCTCAGTCCCCTTTCTAACCATTCTCTTTAGGAGATTCGAGGCTTTTTACATCCATTTCCAGTTCGTCACATCTCCGATGACTAAAATACGTCTCTAGAGGGTAAAGACACCTTTTCTTTAGGTTTTTCTTTCCTTTTTGTTGGGCTGTTCTCATCCAGCTTCTCTTCCTATTGGGCTGCATCCCTATCTTTTTGTCTTTGTTCTTATCTGCAACCAGGATGGAACTTTTGGAAGGTGCAGCACCTTCTTGGTTTCCCCCCTCTTCTCTTTTTTGGGGGGCAGAGATTTTGGAATCCTTCTTTTTCGTTCTTGGCACTTCCAGTGGAACTTCCTCGCTCTTTTTGAAGTGGAGTTCACTGTCTTCTGATGTTTCTTGCGGTTTTTAATCTCTTCCCTCATCACTCCACCTTCACGTATTGTTACGTTTTTCCCTTGACCTGAGGCGCTTCTTTTCCATCTTCATAGATGGTCATCAGCTCCCTCTTTGTGGTAAGCGTTTCTCTGGTTGGTTCTATTCTTGCATGTTGGGAGTGCTCCTGGATCGCTTTGATCTGCGTCTCTTGCCTCGTCGCTATAGAGTCGATCGTCTGCAGGAGTCCATCTTGGGCTTCCCCCAACCTTCGTAGTTCTGTGAGAATGTCCCCCAAAGTGATCTCTTCCTCTTCTGGTCTCCTTCCCCGCCTTCCCTTCCGCTCTTCCGCTTCTGGGGCCCATTCATGTAGCGCCACCATCTTTTTGCTGTCAGTTGTGCTTTACTCTGTTTTGCTCTTGAAAGTATGTCTTTTTTCCCCTTCCAAGATGGCGCTCCCGCCGAGAACTCTTCTTCCTCCCTGCTCCTGGGGCTATCAGAGCTCATCCGCCATTTTGGCACCCACCAGCTCTTTTCCTCCTTCACCCTCTTCCTTTGCCAGGAATGATTGGCTGCCCCTCTGTATGGCCTGGTGTGGGCCTCTTCCTTTTTCAAAATGGCGCTCCAACCAAAAGTGCTTGTCTTCTTCTCCAATTTCTGAACTACAAGGGCTTGTCCTCCATTTTGGATCTTCTAGTGCCTGCTTCTTTCCCCTTGCTCCCTCCTGCCTGGGGCAGGTAGCTGAACTCAGTGTCGAGGCTCTTCTGGTTCTTAAGTGCCTTTGACCCCTCTAAATCCCCTGTCTGTACCAGCCGTCTTCGGCTGCGGTCTTCAGTATATAGGTGCTATTTTCAATGGGTCTTATCTGTTGCTTGTCGTCGTCTCCGCGGCCTCCGTGGGTCTTCTTTATCTGCTCCCCGCACTCCTTCGTCGCTCCTTCGTCACCAATCTTCTCTCTTCGTTCTCCTATTTCCTATTTCGCCTCTTCCGGGTTCCCTTTTGTCGCGCTGTGATGACGCCGCGTTGCATCGCATCCCGTCCCCGCGTCAGGGCGCCAGGACGTCGGAACGTCAGGGCGTCAATACGTTGCTGCGTCGCCACGTCCCTCTGTCTCCACCACTCACAGGTCGACTTCTTCCCAGCGTTGTCTTCCTCTCGTCCCTCCTTCCTCAGCTCCTCCTTGCTTCTTTGCTCTGGGCGTCTCCTCCTTCCTCCTCCCTCCGCGGTGGGACCGCCCAAGCTTCAGAGCCGTCCGAGGATCTCCGCCATCTTTTTCCACGTAAAGTTTCCTCTTTTTTTGCTGCTAAATCATTTGTTTATTAGTTTGCTTATTTGCTTCCTTTCTTCATTCATTCCTTAAGTTCCTACCTTCTTTCTTTCTTTCCTTCTCTCCTTGCCTTCCTTCCTGCTTTCCTTTTTTCTTTCTCTCCTGCCTCCCTCCCTCCATCCCTTCTTCCTTCCTTTCCTTTCCTTCTTTCCTTCCTTCGTTCCTTCCTCCTTTCTTTCTTTCTTTCTTTCTCTCTTTCTTTCTTTCCTTTCTTTCCTCCCTCCCTTTTTCTCTTCCATCCTTCTTTCCTTCTTTCTGTCTTTCTTTCCTTCCTTTCTTTCCTTCCTTTCCTTCTTTGCTTCCTTCCTTCCTTCTTTCTTTTTCTTAAAATAATAATTTTTATTAAAGTTTCAAAGTAATATACAATCACATGTTGATAGACATAGATAAAGAATAAAACATCAACACAAAAAAGATAGAATGGAAAAGTAAAAGTAAAGGAAGTTGAAATAGACGGGGTAAGAGGATGGGAAAGAGAAGCACGAGGATAATGTGGCGTAAATATCGATCTAGAAATATCTTTCAAGAGCTAATATTTTATTTATCGCGATTGTCTTGTTTTTCTTGAAGTTTCATTATATTCTCTATAATACAAAACAATTTTTTTAATTATCTATATCTAGTGTTTGGTTTTAAATCCATTTTAAGTCTAGATCTCTATTGCCTTCTTCTCTGCAATACTTTCCCAATATCGACCGTTCCCATTTTGAATCCTTATCTTCTTTTCTCTTTCTCTCTTTTAATGCCTCTGTTAAACCTTCCTTTTGGATTGTCTCCATAATTTTTTTAATCCATTCATCTTTTCTTGGAAACTTATCTGATTTCCAATACTTTGCAGACACCAGTTTAGCCGCAGTGGTTATTAAAATAACGATTTCTTTCCTGGATTTTGAAATCAGGACCCACTATTCCCAATAAGAATGACTCTGGTTTTCTTATTATTGTTTTTTGAAATATTTTTTCAATTTTTCTTGTAATCATTTTCCAAAATTTTCCAAAAAAAATTTCACAGTTCCAACCATTAGGTTTGGTGTTTTTGTCCATTTTAGCTAAATTACCTGGGGCTAAATCATTTCAATCCACTTTTATTTATATTTGTGACAATAGGATATATTTGTATTATTTTTCCAAATTCTTCTCCATGTGTCCGAATTTATTTTATATCCAATGCCCCTTGACCATTTTTTCATATAATTTCTTATTTGGTCATCTTCATTTTCCCATCTCAGCAGAATTTTATATAATTTTCCTTCTAACTTTTGGTCTTTGCCCAATAATACTTCTTCGGGTTCATTATATTGATCTTCAAAACCTATTGTTTCACCTTGTTTGTATTTTTCTCTAATCTGAAAATAAGGAAACCAGTTCATCTCATTATCACTGTCTAACTGTAGCTTGGTTTTCAATGTATATTTTTGTCCATTCAAACGTGTCCCGCTCTTGCCTGGCTTCTGGAGCAACCCAGCCGCTCTTTGGGAGGCACCAAAGTTCCCCTCCAGGGTTGAGGAGCCGTTCTCTGAGTGGCCTCTCTTCTCTCTTGCAGGTGACCTTGACCTTCCAAGACGTGGCCATCTACTTCACGGAGGAGGAGTGGAGATTGCTGGGCAAGGAGCAAAGGGCCTTGTACGAGGAGGTCATGATGGAGACCCACAAGCACGTGACCTTCCTGCGTAAGGACCTTCCAAACACCCCCTTTCCTGTGGAGATTCAGGGCCCTTTCCATTCCTTGGCCAGGGTGCGATGAGACTCCTTTCGTGTCCTCTTCAGCTCAGGCCCTTGTTTCCCAGGAACATCAAGGGGTTCCCCTTAGCAACTGGGAGCAATTTTCAACCAGTCATTCTCTGGGTCTGGAAGGTGCCTCTGGGAAGGCCCACAAGAGTCCAGAAAGCAATGGCTTCCCAGGCAGCGCTGGGCTCTCAGGTTCACTCGTGTGTCCTTCAGAGTAACCACAACCCCTTCACAATGGTCCTGTGGTTTGGCCTAAGTGCATGCCCATGTTTGTGGATGGGTATACTCTGGGAGGGATGAGCACATGTGCACAGAGAGGCAAAAGTGGGGCCCTCAGAGGAGTGTGTCCTCACTTGTCATCCCAAGAACAAGGCCACAACTGCCCAAGGCTTCCATCCCCGCTTCCCTCTTCTTGCCCCCTCAACTGACCACCACCCCATTGGCCTGCAGATCCGTTCTTCCTGCTTCCAGTTTTGACCAGCCTATTGGGTGGCCTGCTTCTTCTGCCACTTAGCTGTAGTCCCTCCCCCTCCGTCCTCTGCAGGCCTGACTTCTCTCTACTTCTCCCTCCGTTCCCGTTTCCCCAAAAGGTTCTTCCTCCCTGAAAGTTGGGACTCACGCTTGTCTCTCCTTGTCCTTCTTTATAGGAGAGAACTGGTGGGCCACAAGAGCACGCGTGAAGGGCAAGAGCCATCTTGGGCGCAAGCTGCATCTTGCCAGACATCTCCAAACCCACAAGTGTCAGCACTGTGGGAAACGCTTTGCTCATAAGGGACACCTTAACTGTCACTTGAGAGTCCACACAGGAGAGAAACCCTTCAAATGCCAGCACTGTGGGAAAGGCTTTGCTTGGAAGTCAAACCTTAAGATTCACCTGAGAGTCCACACCTGAGAGAAACCTTACAAATGCCAGGACTGTGGGAAAGGCTTTCCTGGGAAGGGGATTATGTCTTTCACTGAACATTGAGATGTGTTTATTGAGTTATTAATGAATTATGTATTGAGCTTTAAATGTTCCTGTTAATGTATGCCTATACTATGCAGAACTGTGTGTATATTTAGAGTTGTGTTTGGTTAGGCATTTACCGTGTTAATAGAAAGTGTTGAGATTTAAATATTCCTGTGTGTGTATATGCTGAAAGGTATGTGAAAGCAATGCTGTCCTGTGGATGCTTAGAATTGTAACTGGTCAGCATTTACTGGGTCAATGAAATAGAGCGACTGTGTGCAATGCTAGACAAGAATATGATGGCGTATTTCCATGCTGTGAACTCTGACCCAGAGCTGACCTCAATCCGACTGCTGGAATGCAGGAAAGGGAGGAGCTTGTAGATGAGAACTTCTGGGTGTGCCATGCTTTTCTGCTTGAGTGCAGACGTCGTCCGCGATGCTCTGTAGCATGTTTTTTTTTTATATAAATATATTTATTGAGGTTTCTTCAATAACAATAAAAGAGGTGGAACAAATTTGGGTATAGGACAGTAGGAAGGAAAGAAGAGAACACAGGAGCAGATGTGGGGGGGCAGGGGTGAACCGGGAGGGAGGAAGGGGGATACAGGAGGGGGGAGAGGGGTTGTTTGGGGCTAGGTATGGGGAGAGGTCAGGAGAAGGGAGGTAAACAAAACAGGGGGAGGGAAAGCCCTCCGGCTTCCGGTGTGTTTGTATTGTCCAAATTGTTCAGTTGGGGGAGGAAGGAGGGCGTGTGCATGTTTGTCCTTGTGGTGTGGAGGGAAGGGAAGAGGAAAAGGGGAGGGAGCAAGTTGCCTCTCAGCAGGTCTTTGAGTATCTTGTGCCTGTATCAGGAAGCCTAGCTGCATTGGTCTGAGTCCCAGATCCTTAGGTAGGCCACGAAAGGTGACCAATCAGTTCTACACAATCGCGTCCCCTCCAGGTCACTCATGTAATAGGAAAGTCTGTCCATGCTCATGATGTCCTGGACTTTCTCCACCCATTCTGCAAGACAAGGCGTGTCTTTAGACTTCCACTTTTTCGCGTACACCATCCGTGCTGCCGTGGAAAGGAACAAGAACAGCCGTTCATCATTCTTGTCTGCAAGGTCACTGTCCTCCACCATTCCTAAGAGGCAAGCCTCTGGTGTCATCTCCAGTGTGGCACATAGAATCTTTTGAATTTGAATGAAGATTGTTTTCCAATATTTTGAAGCTTCCTTGCAGGACCACCACATGTGATAAAAGGTGCCTGTCTGTGACCCACATTTCCAGCATGCTGTCTGGGCGGATTTGTACATCAGGCCCAGTTTATGGGGGGTCATGTACCATCTGAAGAACATTTTGTACCAATTTTCCTTCAGATCGATGGCGTAGGTGATTTTGATTTTCTTCCGCCAGACTCTCTCCCATTCTTGCATTCTGATTGTGCGGCCGACATTTTGCGCCCATTTTATCATGCAGGGTTTTACCTGTTCGGTCTCTGTTGACCATTCCAGGAGTCGCCTGTAAGCCTTGGAGATGAGTTTCTTCTCTTTGTTTAGGAAGCTATTCCAGAATCGCTCCCCTTCCTCGAAGCCTGTTTGCTCATCTCCCTGGAAGATCGTTTTGACCTGCAAGTGTTGAAGCCAAGTGAGAGATTTGCACTGTTGCTGTAGCAACGACCTTGGTTTGAGACATCTCCTCTTCCCCACCTTGACTGACAGGTCCTCATATGTCGGCCATGTGGTCCAGCCCAACAGGTTTCTTTGTTGCGCTTCTATGGGTGACACCCACAGGGGGTTTTTTGTAAAACCTCCCCTTGTAGGTCTCCCAAATTCTCATCAGTGCCGCTCTTATCGGGTGTTTTTTGAAGTTTTCGTTTGGTCTTGGCTTGCCATACCACAGGTGCCCGTGCCATCCCGTGAGGAGGTCAAAGCCCTCCAGGGCCAGTAATTCTTTGTTCTTCAGACTTATCCATTCTCTTATGTGGACCAGACCACAGGCCTCATAGTAGAGCTTTAGATCCGGCAGATCCAGCCCTCCCCATGACCTTCTGTCCGTGAGCACTTTGAATTTAATTCTCGCTCTTTTTTCGTTCCATAAGAACCGGAGAATGTCTTTCTTCCATGTGTCAAAGATGGCAGCGGATTTGATAATGGGCAGAGTTTGGAAGAGGTACAGTAGCCTGGGCAGGACGTTCATTTTAACCACCGCTATTCTGCCCATGAGCGAAAGGCCAGCACTTTTCCAACTTGCGAGGTCTTTCTGAATTTTCTTCCACACTGCCTCGTAGTTGTTTTTCTGCAGTTGGCTGTTCTGCGCCGTTATGTGGACACCCAGGTATTTGATGGATTGAGCGAGTTGCACGCCTGAGACCTTCTCCAACTGTTCCTGTCGGTTCTTGGGTATATTCTTTGTCAGAATCTTTGTTTTTCTTTTATTGATTCGTAGCCCGCTAGCGAGCCGAATCTCTCTATCTCCTCTAGCCAGAACTGGATCGTGGCCGCCGGCCTCTCGATGAAACAGAGTACGTCATCTGCAAAAAGCTTTGACTTTAGGTGTATGGCCTCCAATCGAAGGGCCCTTCAGGCGATCGTTTGACCTGATGAATCTGAGCAGCACCTCTATGGCCATGATGAATATCAACGGGGAGAGGGGGCATCCCTGTCTCGTCCCCTTTTGTATATTGAATTTCCCCGTTGGCCGGCCATTGACCCAGACTCTGGCATATTGATCTCTGTAAATTGCTCCGATGGCGTTCTGGAAAGACGGACCCACCTCCAGTTTTGACATGAGCAAGCTGAAGAAATCCCAGTTTAAGTTGTCAAAAGCCTTCTCCGCGTCCAGGGCCAGGAAGGCGATTTCTTTTTGTGGGTGCATTTCATAGTAGTGGATCAAGTCCACTACTATTCTGGTGTTATCCTTAGCTTGCCGACCAGGGAGGAAACCGTTTGGTCGGGCGCTATCCAAATGTTGAGCCAGAGTTTTAGCCTTTCGGCCAGAATGTTTGCCAAGATCTTGTAATCAATGTTCAAAAGTGATATGGGCCTGTAATTGGCCACATTTGTGCCATCCGTTCCTTCTTTTTGGATTACCATTATGTTTGCTTCTCTCCAAGAGTCCGGGGTTACCCCCTCAGTTAGTTCCCTGTTGTATATTTTTCTCAGGAAGGGGAGGATTTCGCCTTGCATCGTTTTGTAGAATCGAGCCGTTAGATTTTTATTGAAAGTTTTGAATACGTGCAGATGGGGGAGGGGGATGGTTTTGGGGTAGGGTGAACTGGGGGTATAGGGGGGATGAGGGTAGAGAGGGGTGGGGTTAAGGGCGGTAAGGGTGGTAGACTGGTCAGGGATCTGGGAAGGATAGTAATGGATAAGGGTATTGAGAAAGGATAGAGATAGGGGTAACGAGTTTTCTTCTAGCTTCCTTTTTCTTGGGTTCGTCTTGTTTATCTTGTACAGTCCCTGTTTGGTATCCATCGTCCTTTCCTTGTCCTTTAATATAGCTAGGTCTGTACCCCTTCATCTTCCTCAGTCCCCTTTCTAACCATTCTCTTTAGGAGATTCGAGGCTTTTTACATCCATTTCCAGTTCGTCACATCTCCGATGACTAAAATACGTCTCTAGAGGTAAAGACACCTTTTCTTTAGGTTTTCTTTCCTTTTGTTGGGCTGTTCTCATCCAGCTTCTCTTCCTATTGGGCTGCATCCTATCTTTTTGTCTTTGTTCTTATCTGCAACCAGGGTGGAACTTTTGGAAGGTGCAGCACCTTCTTGGTTTCCCCCCTCTTCTCTTTTTTGGGGGGCAGAGATTTTGGAATCCTTCTTTTTCGTTCTTGGCACTTCCAGTGGAACTTCCTCGCTCTTTTTGAAGTGGAGTTCACTGTCTTCTGATGTTTCTTGCGGTTTTTTAATCTCTTCCCCTCTCATCACTCCACCTTCACGTATTGTTACGTTTTTTCCCTTGACCTGAGGCGCTTCTTTTCCATCTTCATAGATGGTCATCAGCTCCCTCTTTGTGGTAAGCGTTTCTCTGGTTGGTTCTATTCTTGCATGTTGGGAGTGCTCCTGGATCGCTTTGATCTGCGTCTCTTGCCTCGTCGCTATAGAGTCGATCGTCTGCAGGAGTCCATCTTGGGCTTCCCCAACCTTCGTAGTTCTGTGAGAATGTCCCCAAAGTGATCTCTTCCTCTTCTGGTCTCCTTCCCCGCCTTCCCTTCCGCTCTTCCGCTTCTGGGGCCCATTCATGTAGCGCCGCCATCTTTTTGCTGTCAGTTGTGCTTTACTCTGTTTTGCTCTTGAAAGTATGTCTTTTTCCCTTCCAAGATGGCGCTCCCGCCGAGAAGCTCTTCTTCCTCCCTGCTCCTGGGGCTATCAGAGCTCATCCGCCATTTTGGCACCCACCAGCTCTTTTCCTCCTTCACCCTCTTCCTTTGCCAGGAATGATTGGCTGCCCCTCTGTATGGCCTGGTGTGGGCCTCTTCCTTTTTCAAAATGGCGCTCCAACCAAAGTGCTTGTCTTCTTCTCCATTTCTGAACTACAAGGGCTTGTCCTCCATTTTGGATCTTCTAGTGCCTGCTTCTTTCCCCTTGCTCCCTCCTGCCTGGGGCAGGTAGCTGAACTCAGTGTGGCCTTCCTAAGGAGCTTGGGATTGGGAGAGCTTGCCCTCCAAACTAAATGGATCTTTCCCTCCCCCTTGTTGGCAAAGAGGCCCCTTTGTTACTCACAGCCTCTCATATGGTTTTTCTTTCCCTTCTTCCTTCGGTGTTCCTTTGTTTGTGGGCTGGGCTGGCAGTAAATGCGGGCTTTCGCCCGCTTCCCACGTCCCGATCCGCTCGCCAGTCGGGCCTGTTACCGGGCCCTCAGCCTCCCCCTCTTGAGGAAGGGGGACTTTTGGGGCCTGCGGCGTCGACCCTTGGCTTCGCGTCGCCTTGGTGGGTTTTTCCCACCTGGAGAGGGGGCGCAAATCGTCCTCCGATCAGGGCAGCGGTTGGTGTTATGAGGAGCCTCAGAACACCCGTCCTGCCGCCATCTTTGCCCCCTTCAGACCTCCTGTTTGTTTTCTATTAAAGTAGACGTTTAGTTTTCACAAATGGCTTTGCTTCGTCGGTCTTTCGAATCACACTAACGGGGAATAAGCCCTGAAAAATCTTGCTTCTTTTTTTTATTAAAAAAAATAGTTTTTATTGGTTTTTTACAAACAAACAAACAGAACACATATACTTACTAGTTAAAACAAAAGAAAAGGGAAGAGAAAGAAGGGAGAGCAAGGGGGACACAGTTGGGGATGTCCAGAGAGGGACTGGGCGTAGGGGGGGGGCGAGGTCATCCGGAGGGGGGACAGGAGGGGGCAGAAAAAGAAAAAGTCTTGACGTGAGTTCAGGTTTTCTTACAATTCTTTAAGGTAGCTTTGGCCCGTTTGGTTATGATATAATTCTACGAACATTAGTTGTCAATAATCAAACATATTCCTAGAAATTTCTCTAGGTTCTTCATATATCGATTATCCAGTCAATCTTAATTTTTCTCCAATATCCGATAATCAATGTCCAGTCCGTTTTTTCCATGTTTATATTAAGGCTCAGTAGTGTGGTTAGGCGGTCCATCTTCATAATTTCCATAACCTTCGATCGCCAGTCGTTCAGGGTAGGCAACTCCTTCTCCCTCCAGCGTCTTGCAAGCGTTAGTCTAGCCGCTGTTATGAGATATATAAACAATTTTTCTACATTCCTTTCTAATTTAAAGTCGAGCAAGCCCAGTAATAGGTATTCAGGTCTCAATTCAAATTTAATATCTAAACAAAGCTGAATTTCTCTCTATATTTTTTCCCAAAAATTTTTAACCTTTCTACAGCCCCACCACATGTGGTATAAGTTTCCCTCTTCTTTTTTACACTTCCAACATCTCGAGTCATATCTCCGATTAATTTTGGCTAGGGTTGTTGGTGTGATGTACCACCTATGTAGTATCTTCATGTAGTTCTCTTTTAAATCATAAGAGTATGTATACTTTAAATGGGTTTTCCAAGTTCTTTCCCATGATTCTAATTTAATGTTATGCCCAACATTTTTTGCCCATTGAATCATAGTATTTTTTATCAACTCTTGTTCCGTGGCCCACTCGAGGAGTCTTTTAGACAACAGCGAAATCTTTTTATTTATTTTTTTGTGTTAGCTTATCCCAGAGTGTGGGGGTTTGGTCAAAACCTTTGGATTTATCTTTTTTATAGATCTCATTCAGTTGGGCATGTTGGAACCAATTATATGAGGTTACTGTTTCCTTTATCTTCTCGAAATCTTTCAGTGTGAAATCATTATTATGCTTAACCAAAATCTGTCGATATCTCAGCCAGGACGTCTTCCCATATTGTCTCCTGAAGAAAGCCTCCTCAGGAGACAACCAGAGTGGGGTTTTCCTACATAGTCTGCCTTTATATTTTAGCCATATCTTTAACAGCGGACGTCTTATAATGTGGTTGTTGAAATTCCTTTCTATTTTTTCTTTGCCATACCAGATATGGCCGTGCCAGCCCACTCTGAGGTCAAAGCCTTCCAGAGTGAGCAGCTTTACATTGGTAAGAGTAGACCATTCTGTTACCCAATCTAATGAGGCAGCTTCATAGTATATTTCTAGTTCCGGTACTCCGAAACCTCCCCTTGACTTGTCGTCAATCATTACTTTCCATTTTATCCTATGTTTTTTCCCTTGCCAAATAAACTTGGCCAAGTCCCTTTTCCAAATTTCTAATATTCTTTTATTTTTCAGTATTGGGAGATTCTGGAACAGAAACAAGACCTTAGGGAGCACATTCATTTTTATGAAGGATATTCTCCCTAGCAGCGATAGATCAAGATGTTTCCCCTTCTCCAGGCTATGTTGTATCTCTGTCCACTTTCTTACACAATTTTGATCTTTGTTGAGAGTATTACTCCCAGATATTTTGTTTTTTTTAACAATATCGATGCCTGATATTTGTTTCAGGGTTTCTTTTTCCTTGGCCCCTAAGTTCTTAGTTGGAATATGGGTTTTTGGCCTGTTTATTTTGAACCCTGTAACTTCTCCATATTCACTTATTTCCTTAAGCCACTTTTCTATGTTTTTTATCGGTTCTTCAATCAGGCAAACAATATCGTCAGCAAAGGCTCTGATTTTGAGGGAACAGTTTGGAATCGTAAGCCCGGTTAGCTCTTTATTTGATCTTATCTTTATCATAAGGAGTTCAAGAACCAGAATAAAAAGAAGAGGGGAAAGGGGGCATCCCTGTCTAGTGCCTTGACGAATTTGTACATCTTTTGTACTTCCTCCATTAATAAGTATTTTTGCTTTTTGTCTCTGGTAAATGGCTAAGACACCATTAATGAAGGTATGCCCTAGGTCTAACTCCCTCATTAGCAATGTTATTACAGTCCAGTTGACCCGGTCGAAAGCCTTTTCGGCATCTACAAAAAGAAGTGCAGCTTTTTTTTGGTTGTTAGTCCTGTAATACTCCATCGCATCGAGTATAATCCTGATATGTCCTTTGGCTTGTCTCTCTGGTAGGAAGCCTGCCTGGTCTGGATCAATCCATTCCGACAGGAAGGCCTTAAGTCTCCCCGCCAGTATTCCTGCGTAGATTTTATAATCTAGGTTAAGTAGGGAGACAGGCCTATAGTTCTTCATCTCGGTCCTATCTGAACCCTCCTTATGTATTATTGTTATCATCGCGTCCGACCATGATTCTGGGATGGTGGGCTTTTGCAGAGCATCGTTCATTATTATGTGTAGGTAAGGTGTCAACTCTTCCATGGAAGTTTTATAGTAGGGGGCCGTCAGGCCATCAGGGCCCGGAGCTCTGTTATTTTTCAGATTCCTAATAGCATTCTTTATTTCTGTTTTGGTTATTGGCGTATTTAATTTCTCTCTTTGCACGTCTGTAATTTTGTCGAGTTTTACTTTGTTTATATATGCCTGAACCTTTTCTTTTTTTATGTTGTCAGATGCATACAATTTTTGCTAGAATTTGTTGAATTGGTCCCTTATATGGTTTGCATCAGAGATAACTTTCCCATCACTATTTATCTGGGTAATAATCTTGCTTCTGTTTGATGTTTTATCTTATGTCTGTTAAAACAGACTGCGTTTTTTATTTAATTTTATTTAATTTTAGTTGTTACTTCATGTTTATATGTTAAATTTTGTTAGTATGGATGTATTGTTGCTCTATTTGGGCCTTGAATGTTTGCCTTTTATCTTTGGAATCCACCCTGAGTCCCTCCAAAGAGAGAGAGAGAGAGAGAGAGAGAGAGAGAGAGAGAGAGAGAGAGAGCAGAATATAAAGTAATAATAATAATAATCTTTATTTATACCCTGCCACCATCTCCCCGATGGGGACTCGGGGCGGCTCACATGAGGCCAGGCCCAAACAACAAATACAATAAATAAAATCAAAACATAAGCAGCAACACAATAAAAATACAGACATGTAAATAAAACAATATACAAATAAGTATCTACGAACACAAATGACCAGGCAGTCCGCAGGCACAAGATTAAAAGTTGAAATTTCAAAAACCACAAGGTGAGAGAACAGGAGTAGCTTCTTTGAGAAAGGAAGAGGGCTCGTGTAAACACGGGTAGCGGGAGGCCTGAATACAATGGGGGAGAGTGGACTCCAAACACAGGGCATTGAGGAGAGCCATGGCATAAAGGGAGGCGATTCCTCTCCAAAGGCACAGTGGAAAAGCCAGGTTTTACGGTGCTTTTTAAAGGTTTCCAAAGTGGGGGCTTTCCTAATCTCTCTGGGCAAGGAATTCCAGAGTCAGGGGGCCACAGAAGAGAAGGTCCTCTCCCTTGTGCCCACCAGGCGAGTCTGTGAAACTGGTAGGGGTGGAAGGAGGGCCTCTCCTGACGATCGAAGAGTTCGGGCTGGTTCCTGAAGGCAGATCCGATCATGAACCGTTTAGGGCTTAATAGGTGATCACCTGCAACCTTTCCTCTCTCCTGAGGAACCTGTATGATGACCAAGTAGCAACTGACCACAGAACAACAGGCTGCTCGAAGACTGGGAAAGGCGTCCGGCAGGGTTGTACTGTAGATACAGCAGTGTTTCCCAGCCAGTGTGCCGGGGCACACTAGTGTGCCGTGAGAGATCATAAGGTGTGCCGTGGGAAATTGGCACTCTTCCCCCTCCTCGCAGCTCTTTCTCAATCTTTCCCTCCCCAAAGATCCTCCCGAGGCAAAGGAAGGGCTGAATGCCAGGGCCAGGCCCGCCTTGAGGAAGCCTTCAGGGGCCTCGACTCAGCATGGGTCCATACTCTATACGTTTCATAGATCTGTGTGGCCTCTTTCGCTGCCTCCCTCCACAAAAGCAGAGCACTGAGCGGAAGTGATTGAGTTGGTGTTTTCACGTTGGCTTGGATTTCTCGTGAGAACAGCCAAAGCCGGAAGCTCCACATTGATGAATTAGGCAGTGAGCGAACCTGGGAGCATCGAGAGGCTGAAGCATTCACAGGTTTCCAAGAAACAAATTGAGCCTCTCCGCTTGGATTTTAAAAAAACTATTTTACTGGAGTTTTCGAGAATTGCCTCCCCCAAAGGAACTAACAGCTTCATGACATCCACAGTTAACTGGAAGCAAGTTTCACTCAGGGTGAAATTTCACAAGGGTCTGGAGAACAAGCCCTATGAGGAGGGCTGAAGAGCTGGGCATGTTTAGCCTGAAGAAGAGAAGGCTGAGAGAAGACATGATAGCCGTGTATAAGTATGTAAGAGGAAGTCATATATATGTTGTGTTCATTGAAACAGGCCCAGGTTTCACATTGAGTGTATAAATACATTTAAAAACATATTAACTATATGTATTACTGTGTTAGAGTGTCATTTTGTGTCATTTTGGTTGGTGGTGTGCCCCAGGATTTTGTCAATGTAAAAAGTGTGCCGCGGCTCAAAAAAGGTTGGGAAACACTGAATACAGTACTCTCACCCGACCTATTCAACTTGTATGCAGAACACATCATGTGAGGATTCAATGCACTCGATACAAATAAAAACATCAAACAACAATACAGGTTAAAATAAATATAGATAAAATACATTAAAGCCAAATCGCCAAATAAAAACACATTCCACTCCATCCGTATATGTGGTCATTGACATTCATCTAAAAACAGTCTCGGTCCTTATTTTGGGAATGCTACCTTCCAAAGCCAAGATCTCACGAGCCTCCTGAAGGACCGGAGGGAGGGGGCAGGCCTGACGTCGCTCGGGAGAAAGTGCCATAGCCGAGGGGCCACCAAAGAGAAGGCCCCGTCTCTCGTCCCCACCAGGCGCGCATGCGGAAGAATGGCTTCAAACAACAGGAAAGGAGATTCCACCTGAACATGAGGAAGAACTTCCTGACTATGAGAGAGAGAGAGCTGTTCAGCAGTGGAACTCTCTGCCCCACAATGTGGTGGAGGCTCCTTCTTTGGAGGCTTTTAAACAGAGGAGGTTTAAAAATAGATTTTTTTAAAGATACAGAATGGGGGACGCGTGGCTTGAGAGCAGGATGTGTGAAAAAAGATCTTGGGGTCCTCGAGTCGTGGACAACAAGGTAAACATGAGCCAGGAATGTGATGCGGCGGCAAAAAAAGCCAATGGGATTCTGGCCTGCATCAAGAGGAGCCTAGTGCCCAGATCCAGGGAAGCCATGCTCCCCATGCTCTCTTCTGCCTTGGTCAGACCACATCACCTGGAATCACAAGGTGTCCAATTCTGGGCACCACAATGGAAGGGAGATGTTGACTCTAAGCTGGAAGGTGAGAGGGCGACCCAAAGGATCAAGGGCCTGCAGAACAAGCCCTATGTGGAGCGGCTTAAAGAGCGGAGCATGTTTAGCCTGCAGAAGAGAAGGCTGAGAGGAGACATGATGAGGGCCATGGACAAATATGTGAGGGGAAGTCAGTCCTAGGGAGGAGGGAGCAAGCTGTTGCTACTATGAGTTTACAACATACTTTTCCTAAGTTTTGGAAAGGGTCAGGGCTGTTTATGTTGCAGCTGATACAGTTAATTAATGGCATAATTGAGCGTATTGTTATCTCATGTATCTAGTAAGATACTGTATGTCTGTATTTTAAGCAAAGCAGAGCATGGCTGAGTATAGCATTGCATTTCTAAGCTTCGTTTGTGGCTCATTGTGCAGAGAAAGATTGCAGAAGGAAGACAAGATCACTCTGCAGACTGTTGTGTAAGAGAGACTATATATTGTTTGTGTTATATGTCTTCTTATCATCGGAGAGTGAAGAAAAACTCTCTGAAGATATTTTTGGGGAGAGCAATTCCTCTGTTTTATTTTGTACTCGCTTGGGGACCTGGCGGTGCCCAGGTTACTTGAGAAAGGCATCGTGTGCCAAGGTTGGTCCTTCTCAGTTGTTTATTTGGCTCGCAGTGGTCTCAGGAAGTGAGTGAAGGTACTTCAAGTCCCATCATCCGTGGTCCATCCTCCTCCAAATTGCACCAGGATGTAGAGTGGGTCATGGGGGCTCTGTGTGCAAAGTTTGGCCTTGATCAGTTATTGGGTGAGGGTGGCAGCAGTCTTGGGAAGTGAGTGAAGGTACTTCAAGTCCCATCATCCATGGTCCATCCTCCTCCAAATTGCACCAGGATGTAGAGTGGGTCATGGGGGCTCTGTGTGCAAAGTTTGGCCAAGTTATTGGGTGAGGGTGGCAGCAGTCTTGGGAAGTGAGTGGAGGTACTTCAAGTCCCATCATCCGTGGTCCATCCTCCTCCAAATTGCACCAGGATGTAGAATGGGTCATGGGGGCTCTGTGTGCCAAGTTTGGCCTTGATCAGTTATTGGGTGAGGGTCACAGCAGTCTTGGGAAGTGAGTGGAGGTACTTCAAGTCCCACCATCCATGGTCCATCCTCGTCGATACTGCACCAGGATGTAGAATGAGTCATGGGGGCTTTGTGGGCCAAGTGGGTCTTGATCAGTCACTGGATGAGTGTTGCAGGGGGCTCGGGAAGTGAGTGGAGGTACTTGAAATCCCATCATCCATGGTCTGCCCTCATCTAAACTGCAGTAGGATGGAGTGTGGGTCATGGGGGCTCTGTGTGCCAAGTTTGGTCTTTATCGGTCTTGGTTCAGGGCCCCAGTGGTCTGTGGGGTTTGAAAGAACTAAAATCCCATAATCAGTGGAGGTACTTCAAGTCCCATCATTCATCTCAGTAGACTGCAGTAGACTGTAGCGTGGGTCATGGGGGCTCTGTGTGCCAAGGTTGGTTACTGTCAATTCAGGCCATACACAATGTCCCATGAGCTGAGGCCTAGTCGGGAAAATCAAGTTGAGGAAGCCTTACTGTCAATTCAGGCCTTACACAGAATCCCATTAAGGGAGGCCTAGTCAGGAAATTCAAGGTAATGGAGCCTTGCTGTCAATTTTGGGCCTGGTCTGTGATTTGTAGGGGCAACAAGGGGTGGGTTTCCATTGGATTGATTGACACGATTGATTGATTGATTGATTGATTAGGATTGAAGGAAGGAAGGAAGGAAGGAAGGAAGGAAGGAAGGAAGGAAGGAAAAGAATCAGGCTCCTGAGGGAGGGAGCCAGGAGGGAAGCTGAAGCAGAACCCGGGAGTTATGGAACTCCAAGTACCAAGTTGACCTTACCAAAGCTGCCCGAACGATGCGGATACTAGGATGAGGGAGAACACATGACAACTGTGAAGTAGGGTGAAAAGCAAAAGGTTTTATTCCTGGCACCAGCTGGTGGGCTTCGGCCAGCAGAACACGGCTGCAAATGGGGGCAAAAGACCCCGTCACATCTCATACAAAGACATTTATACCCCAATGGAGTCCATTCAGTTATGCCCACCCCTTCTTCATGGTTAAAACAATCATAATTGGCTGGTGATTATTGTTGTTACATGACATTTCATTAATCCAATAAACATTGCACAAATCATTTGCATCATTTCTCTGTCATCACTAAAAATGAGAACAATAGCCATCTATAAGGTATTCCTTTCTCACAGTGCAAGCTATCAATGCTGAGCCTCTCTGTTCCTGGATTGAAACAATATTTCCGG
>JARBWK010001542.1:0-18600 GCA_030556195.1 Anolis apletophallus | reverse complement strand
TCCAGTTGTTAGTTCTAACTAGAAAACTGTTTGATCGAATGGGACAGGGGCGCCCACACTTTTGCAGCATGCGGGCTACTTATAATAAAACCAAGTCAGAAAGATCTACCTACCTCCTCAAGGCTGGAGAGGGGAGGGGCGGGGCTTGGTGCAGCCTGCCTCGCCCCTGAGCTCAGCTCTGCAGCAGCTTCTCCAGGCTTGAGGAGGCAGTGCCAAGCCAGCCTTGTGCGAGCTAGGCCCCCACTGGCTTGGCATTGCCATTCGCAAGCCTGGAGAAGCTGCTGGTAGAGCAGAAGTCAGAGGGGGGCGGAGCCAGGCCAGGCCACGCCCCTCCCCCTCCCCTCTGGCTTTGGAGCTCCCAGCAGCTTCTCCAGGCTTGAGGAGGGCAGTGCCAAGCCAGTGGTGGAATAGCCAACACTAGGCTGGCTTGGCACTTCCCTCCTCAAGGCTGTAGCAGCTGCTGGGGGAGGGGGCGGGGCTTGGTGCGGCCTGGCTCCGCCCCTCTGGGAAGCGCCCCATCTGGCTGGGATCGACCTTCCTTCGGTCCCAGGATGGACTGGTCAATCGCGATTGACTTCCTGGGCAGCCCTGGCTTACAGAGTAGGAAGCAAGTACTCTTATCACAGTCTTCTACATCCTAGCCATGGAAGGAGAACGGTGGGAGTAGCTTGTATACCGGCCTTCTTAAACGGCTGGCTCCGCCCCCTGTGACTTCTGCTCTGCCAGCAGCTTCTCCAGGCTTGAGAATGGCAATGCCAAGCCAGTGGTGGCATAGCTAGCACAAGGCTGGCTCGGCACTGCCCTCCTCAAGCCTGGAGAAGCTGCTGGTGAGTGGAAGTCACAGGGGGCGGAGCCAGGCCATGCCAAGCCCCGTCCCTCCCCTGGCTTTTGGCTCCAGCTTCTTCCAGGCCTGGGGATGGCAATGCCAAGCCAGGGGTGACATAGCTAGCACGAGGCTGGCTTGGCCTTGCCCTCCCCAAGCCTGGAGAAGTTGCTGGTAGAGCGAAGTCAGAGGCGGAGCCAGGCCGCACAAGCCCCTCCCCCTATGGCTTTGGAGCTCCCAGCAGCTTCTCAGGCTTGAGGATGGCAGTGCCAAGCCAGCCTTGTGCTATCTATGCCACTACTGGCTTGGCATTGCCATCCTCAAGCCTGGAGAAGTTGCTGGGAGTGCCGGCAGGAGGGGGGCCTGGCGCGACCTGGCTCCGCCGCTCTTGAGAAGTGCCCCATCTGGCTGGGATCGACCTTCCTTCGGTCTCGGGATCGACTGGTCGATCGCGATCGACTTCCTGGGCAGCTCTGGAATGGGAGTTGTTAAATCAACTAATGACTCCCATCGATTCAGTTGCGTCTATTGGGAGCGAAGTTAATAATTGGAGCACTCTGGCCATCCAGACCAGCATTCAACCAAGATCCCATCACGATGTTTGGATAAGTCTCAAAAAATTGTATTTTCTCCCCATAACCAGAAGACTTCAGGCACTGCACAATAAACTCTGTACAAAACTTTCAACAAGGACAAAAGTTCAGATTCTTCTGTTCTGATCACATTCCAATGTAAGTAATTGCTTTCTCCTTAACTACAGAGTTGTGCTACTTCACATGGAAAGAAATGTTCAATTTCCGTCCTAAAGCTCTTCCTGGCGGAATTTCAATGGCACACTATTGCCTCAGTTAGCAAGCAGGGGCTTTAATACGTAATTCCCATATTTGACGGAACGGAAGTGCCAAATTTGCAACTGAATAATTATTATTCTACTAAAAATAATTCTTCAGATATCTGTTTTCTCTCTTGTCTCCAATGAATTAATACTAACTCAAGTTAAGGTTGTCGCATCTCAGGCCCGGATTAGCCATAAGGCCACACTAGGCCATGGCCTAGGGGCGCAGCCATTGGGGGGCGCCAGATCCAGCCCCCCCACAAAAAAATTTCAAAAAAGAGTCAATTTTCGGCCGCTTCTGCACCTGCGCGCGGGGTGCCATAGACTCTCAGAGGCCGTTCCGCTGCCTCTAAGAGTCTATGGCGCCCCATGCTCAGGCACAGAAGCAGCCGAAGATCGCCCCTTTTTTTCAGGGGCGTGTGGCTTTAGGAAGGAGGAAGAGCGCGAGAGCCTCCCCCGCGGCTCCTCCCTCCCTCCTAAAGCCACCACGCCGGCCAGAGAAAAGAAGAGTGCTCTTCGGCCGCTTCACAGGCCGGTCTGGTGGCTTTAGGAGGGAGGGAGGAGCTGCGGCGAGCCTCCCGGCGGCTCCTCCCTCCCTCCTAAAGCCACCACGCCGGCCTGAGAAGCGGCCGGTGCGCCTTTTCCTCAGGCCGGCGCGAGGAGGAAGGGGGAGCCACGGAGGAAGCCCCACCTCGGGCGCTGCCGCGCATGCGCAGCATCGGCCCGGGTGGGCCTTTCTTTCCTCCTCCTCTTTGCGCCGGCGAGAAGGAAGAGGCGGAGCCACGTGTGGGGGCGGAGCCGTGGGCGGAGGCGGGGCCTTTGGCCTAGGGCACCAGAAGGGCTTAATCCGGGCCTGTCGCATCTCCAACACCTGCACACACAACAAATGCATGTTCCATCAATAGCTTTTTAAAAAATGTATTAATAATATTACCACTCAAGCTTAGTACACACTTCTTAAGCATGTGTTTGAGTGCTATTCCACTAGTAACACCAGTTAGAAAAACAGGAACATCTGTTAATTCAAAAGACCACAATGAAATATATAAAGGAACGGAATTACTAACATAAAAGCAGTATTATACATAAGTACACTACACAAAGACACATTAATAACAAGGAATGACTCGTTAATAACCAGCTAATTTTGGGGTGCAATATACATAGCTTTAATCAACACAGTTTAATACCTATTAAGTACTAACTACTATTTATACTTAAGTCTTAAATGTATACCCTTAACGTGATGGCTTATGGATCCTTCTCTATAATTATGATATAATTCACACAACTCCATGGATATAATTGATAAATAGATGAAAGTGGTTAATAAAACTTCAGTCTTTATTTAGGTTTGATCTATAGACTATATATATATGTATATGTATATATATATATATATCTCCTGTTAAATCATGCTTCTAAATGTTTCTAAAGTACTTACAAAACTAAAATTTTGAGGGTGAAAACTAGGTGGTGCTGGTGCTTTGCTTCTACAGTGTTGCTGAAGTTCTGGTGGATGAACACTAGGTGGTGCTGGTGCTTTGCTTCTACAGTGTTGCTAAAGTTCTGGTGGATGAACACTAGGTGGTGCTGGTGCTTTGCTTCTACAGTGTTGCTAAAGTTTTATTTATTTATTTTATTTCGGGATTTTACCCCGCTCTTCTCAACCCCCAAGGGGGGACTCAGAGCGGCTTACAGTACGGCACAATTCGATGCCCACATAATAACAATATAAACCCCAAAACACTTCAACAATTAAAATACATTAAAATACATTAAAATACAACTACATTAGCACCATACACATTCACTCTGGATTAAAACAATGTTCAGTCCATAAAAACATTTGTGGTGGTGAACACTAGGTGGCGCTGGTGCTTTGTTTCTACAGTGTTGCTAAAGTTCTGGTGGTGAACACTAGGTGGCGCTGGTGCTTTGCTTCTACAGTGTTGCTAAAGTTGTGGTGGTGAACACTAGGTGGCGCTGGTGCTTTGCTTCTACAGTGTGGCTAAAGTTCTGGTGGTGAACACTAGGTGGCGCTGGTGCTTTGCTTCTACGGTGTGGCTAAAGTTCTGGTGGTGAACACTAGGTGGCGCTAGTGCTTTGCTTCTACAGTGTGGCTAAAGTTCTGGTGGTGAACACTAGGTGGCGCTGGTGCTTTGCTTCTACAGTGTTGCTAAAAATGTGGTGGTGAACACTAGGTGGCGCTGGTGCTTTGCTTCTACAGTGTGGCTAAAGTTCTGGTGGTGAACACTAGGTGGCGCTGGTGCTTTGCTTCTACGGTGTGGCTAAAGTTCTGGTGGTGAACACTAGGTGGCGCTAGTGCTTTGCTTCTACAGTGTGGCTAAAGTTCTGGTGGTGAACCCTAGGTGGGGCTGGTGCTTTGCTTCTACAGTGTGGCTAAAGTTCTGGTGGTGAACACTAGGTGGCGCTGGTGCTTTGCTTCTACAGTGTGGTTAAAGTTCTGGTGGTGAACACTAGGTGGCACTGGTGCTTTGCTTCTATAGTGTTGCTAAAGTTCTGGTGGTGAACACTAGGTGGCGCTGGTGCTTTGCTTCTACGGTGTGGCTAAAGTTCTGGTGGTGAACACTAGGTGGCGCTGGTGCTTTGCTTCTACAGTGTGGCTAAAGTTCTGGTGGTGAACCCTAGGTGGGGCTGGTACTTTGCTTCTACAGTGTGGCTAAAGTTCTGGTGGTGAACACTAGGTGGCGCTGGTGCTTTGCTTCTACAGTGTGGCTAAAGTTCTGGTGGTGAACACTAGGTGGCACTGGTGCTTTGCTTCTATAGTGTTGCTAAAGTTCTGGTGGTGAACACTAGGTGGCGCTGGTGCTTTGCTTCTACGGTGTGGCTAAAGTTCTGGTGGTGAACACTAGGTTGCGCTAGTGCTTTGCTTCTACAGTGTGGCTAAAGTTCTGGTGGTGAACCCTAGGTGGGGCTGGTGCTTTGCTTCTACAGTGTGGCTAAAGTTCTGGTGGTGAACACTAGGTGGCGCTGGTGCTTTGCTTCTACAGTGTGGTTAAAGTTCTGGTGGTGAACACTAGGTGGCACTGGTGCTTTGCTTCTATAGTGTTGCTAAAGTTCTGGTGGTGCACATTTCAGAACTCTAACAAAACTTTCAAAACTTCATTATTATTTCATTCTTGGCGATTTCTAAGATAGAACCAATTAGGAACTGCCATTTATAACAGTTTATTTTATTTATTTGTTAGATTTATTTGCCGCCACTCCCAGCCGGCTCGGGGCGGCTTACATCAAGCACCACAATAAAACAACAAATCTACAACAGCAATAAAACCAGAAGGATAAAACAATTCCTAAGAGATAACACAAGTCTGAGGAGATAGAACATTACAACTCAAAGGCCTGCAGGCCGACTTGCAGGCCTTCCGAAAAGCCAACAGATTACGCAAGGCCCGAATCTCCGTTCCAGAGAACTGGGGCGATGATGGAGAATGTTTAGTATTTTAGTATTTTTTTAAAGTTATAATTAATTTAGGTCTTTTCTTATTTGTTATTTTTCACTTGTGAATTAGTGTGTTTCTGTTAAAATTAATTAACACCCATATATCGAAAATTTTGAAAGTTTGGTTAAAGTTCTGAAATGCTCACCACCAGAACTTTAGCAACACTGTAGAAGCAAAGCACCAGCTTCACCTAGTTTTCACCCCCAGAATTTTACTTTTGTAAGTACGTTAGAAACATTTAGAAGCATGATTTAACAGGTCTCTCATATATATATATATATATATATATATATATATATATATATATATATATATATATATATATATATACACACACACAGAGAGAGAGAGAGAGAGAGAGAGAGAGAGAGAGAGAGTTTCACTTTCTCTCCTCTATCTTTGTAGTTTAGAATACGGTGGACAATGCATGTTACTAAATTAAACTTTCTCAAAACATATGCACTAATATTTTTAGAGAAACTCACAGAATTGCTATAGTGAAATATGTGTTATCTTTCACTGGAATTAATGTGAAAAAGGTGAATCAGAGGTGAAGGGATAAACCGAAAGGTGGTGACAAGACACTGCATGCTGCCAAAGAAATTGGAAAGAGAAATGTTTATGTAAGTGGATATGAGATACAAGACACAGAAGGGGCAGAACGAGCAAAAAGCAAAATGTGCCAAGAAAGTAGTAAATACTGTAGGACATGATTTTTAGAGGCCATAAAAAGTTGTTTCCAAAATGCAATATGCATTTCTACATAAGGAGTTTGGGGGGGTGTGTGAGCTCTGACAAGAAAAGCATTATTAATTTTTCTATTTGGAGGAAAGTTACTGCAAATACAACTGAAGGAGATAACTGACTGACTGCAATGAAATGCCGTATTTACTCAAGTTTAATTCTCACCTTTTAAGGCCAAATTATACCAGCAAAATTGAAATGTGCATTAGATTTTATGGCACATTGGACCCATGGACGTAAAGCCACCTGCATGAAAAGTCCTGGAGGGACCCAGAGCCCTGGTGGCCAGACAGGGAGGCGAAGAGGCTGTTCCTGAGCCTTAGGCTCTGTGGTGCCCAGAGAAAGAGGAAGAACACTCAGGGGCGGTCCTACCGGTAGGCAAAGGATGCCGCTGCGTGAGGCGCCACATCTGGGTAAAGGGCGCATTCCCCCGCCCGCCAGACAGCCGAAGAGGAGCCCGACGAGTAGTAGCGCTACTGCGGAGACACCGAGGAGAGCGGCGTGCTGGAGCGCAGGAAGAGGGCTCGTGCCGCCGCCAGTGCGGTAAGAGCGTAGGGAGACCCCCGGGGAGGAAGAGGAAGCGCTGAGGAAGCGCGAGGAAGAGGAGGAAGCAGCGGCCACGCGAGGGAGGAAGAGTAGGAGCCCGGTGCGGGGCCGAAGTATATAGAAAAATATACTTCCCCTTGTTCTTTTTTCCTTTGTGTTTTAGTTAATTTGTTTATTTTATTTATTTGTTAGATTTATTTGCCGCCACTCCCAGCCTGCTCAGGGCGGCTTACATCAAGCATCACAATAAAACAACAAATCTACAACAGCAATAAAACCACAAGGATAAAACAATTCCTAAGAGATAACACAAGTCTGAGGAGATAGAACATTACAACTCAAAGGCCTGCCGGAATAGCGCCGACTTGCAGGCCTACCGAAAAGCCAACAGATTACGCAAGGCCCGAACCTCAGTTCCAGAGAACTGGGGCGATGATGGAGAACGTATAGTATTTTAGTATTTTTTTTTTAGTTATAGTTAATTTAGGTCTTTTCTTATTTGTTATTTTTCACTTGTGAATTAGTGTGTTTCTGTTAAAATTAATTAACACCCATATATCCAAATAGCCAGGATCAATTCCGGATTCTCTGCCAGTAATACAACTAGGGTATAAGAAAATTGGATTGCGACTAAGAAGCAACAGAGGGATCATGTTGTAATCTGGTGTGATCTTTAAAACTGGATTACCAATTTATGAAATAAATACTTGAAAGACCAGTGTTTTTGTGAGATGCATAGGCAAACATTCTCCATACAAACGACTATCACTTTCAGTACACTTTCCTCTTAACTAGCAATGGTCTTCATTTTTAGGTTTGGAGGGGAAAACAAATGATATTTTTCGATGCAGACCCATCAAGGCAATCTGCTCTTCTCCACTCGCCCCTTTGCTTGCCTGTGTATAGCTGCTGCCATAGGTACAGGACTTCCAGATCAGTATGATTGCCAGTAAACATTTCCATGTCACAGATTGCTCAATTCCACAAAAATGCAAAGACTATGATGAACTTTGCGATGTCAACCCTCAGGAGTTGTTGACAATCCAGATGTGTCACATCCCTCTCTAAATTACATCAATCAATATGAATTCAAAGCTAAATTGCATTTCGCAATGACATAGCTCACTATTCACTACGTTTAAAATATAAGATGCTAACAATGGTTCTGTGGGCTTGCGCAACTCATGTCTCCCGCCAGTAAACCCAAATACGATACAAACTCAGTGTTGGGTTGACAAAAGGCCACAACTTGTGTATTGCTTAAAGAAGATAATCAGGGTTGGCAGCTGTGCATGGGTCCAGGATCCGAGATCAGACTGCCCACTGCTGGCCAATACCCTTTAAGTACTCCAGGGGGTGCTGCTCTTACCGACTGGCACAATACTGGGCCACAGTCACCACTGCACACTCGGTAAACCATTGGACCCTCCCCCCCATCCAATGGGCGTGGGGGTGGGGAATAAGCAAGCCAGATCCAGGCCCATGTCACATGCCAGCAAGTTGTGACAAAGGAAGAATGCTCAACTAAAACCATTAACAGAAAAACATTTATGAAGGGTGGGCTGCAACACCAAAAGCCGTGCTGCTTCACATCTTATTTATTTATTTATTTATTTCTTCGATTTCTACACCGCCACTCCCAAGGGTTGGAAGAGTTTAATGTAAAACAATACCTGATAAAAAACAAAGCGATTAAAATTCCAATATTACTCAAAGGCCTGCCTGAAAAAAATGCATCTTGCATGCTCTGCGGAAGGTGTCCAAGTTTCGCAGAGCCCGTGTCTCGCGCGGAAGAGTGTTCCATAGAAAAAGCCCTTCGCTGAGTTGTCGTCAGGCGGAAGGATTTCAAGCTGGGAGTGTGTCAGGAACTTCAATGCTTTCCAGTAAAGACGCTACAGAACTGCTGCTTCTTCCAGTGGTAGTTTATTGAAGACACAAAACCTATAAAGCTGAAGCACCCGCTTCCCATCACCACAATCCTTATATACTAATCCCTCCCCATGCAATGCCTGGAGAGGGTTGCACCCTGACTCAGCAATCCCAGTGAGTCTTTGCATTACCCAGAGTTCCCTGGGTATTACATCATACCCCAGAGTCTTATCTAGACCAAAGTTCATAGTCCCAGTATATTCAACTGCAAAGAAATAGAGCAAAGTTCATGGTTGAGTCATCTCTCTCTGACTCAGCAACTCAGGTGAAAGTAGTAGGCTCATGGCAGGCTGGGATCTGTCTCTGGCCCCAGGCATAGAGATTCTAGCCCTGACATAACGCCTTCCTCCACCTTCCCCTCCTCCCCCTGAGGAAGACAAAGCAACATTCAAAATTTTGGCATAATTGGGTTAACATATCGTTTTAACAAGTTGCAATGAAACACAGAATAAATTTTCCTCAAGGCCCTTGGCAATATCAATCGGTACGTCACCTCATTCACTCGCTCAGCCACTCTGAATGGTCCCACATACTTTGGGCCCAATTTTCGAGAAGGTAACCCCAACTTTAAATTCTGAGTGGATAACCATACCAAATCCCCTTCCTTATACACATCACCTTCTTGTCGGTTTTTGTCACCAAATCGCTTGTGCAACCCCTGTGCCTTATGCAACGCCTCAGTTACCTCCTTCCATTCTTCTTGAGCTCTATTGTACCATTTCTCCTTATCATCCTCCAGCACTCCTATACCAACTGGTAGTGGAACAACCTCTTGGCCAAATACAATTGAAAATGGAGTCCTGCCTGTAGATGAGTGCACAGATCCGTTATAAGCCACTTCAGCGTAAGGCAACAAGTCTGCCCAATTACTCTGCTGGGCATTTGCAAAAATTCTTAGATAACTACCCAACGATTTTTGCGTCCTCCCAACTCCCCCATTACAACAGGGATGATAAGCAGTTGTCAACTTCCGGTCTGCTCCTAAGGTTTCCAAGAACCTATCCCAGAATTTCGCCGTGAATTGCACACCTCTATCGCTAAGCACCTGCTCTGGACACCCATGTAACCGGTATATATGCTGCACATATAACTTAGCCAATTTTTCTGCCGAAGGCAAGCCAGTTAACGGTATAAAATGGGCTTGCTTTGAAAACATGTCCAGCACAGTCCAGATATACCTATATCCTTTACTAGGGGCAACTCCCCACAAAGTCGGTACTAATATGTGTCCATGGCCGCACCGGAGTAGCCACCACCTGGATCAATCCTGGGGCTTAGCAGTAGGTACCTTCCCCGTGCACAAGCCTCACAACTACTCACATAATTCTTTACCGATGTCCTCATTCCTGGCCACCAATATCGGGCTTTGATTGCAAAGAAAGTCTTAGTAAATCCCCAATGCCCTGCTGTCTTGTGGTCATGGAACAACTCCAACACCCTATTCCTTAACTCCGCTGGTACATACAATTTCTCCCGAACTATCCACAATCCCTTGACCCTTTTACATTCCAACTCATGGGCCTTCAACCAATCATCCTTCTCATAACACCTCTGAAACTCTTTTACCCACTCTTCCAGCTCCTCATCCTCCTGCTTTATTTCCAACTTCGCTTGTGCTCGTGTCTGCACCCTCAGACCCCACTGGTCCTTTGTGAACACTCTCCCACACTTGGAAGAGGATCTGGCCCCACTGCAGGATAACGCGACAATGCATCAGCAACCACATTATCCTTACCCTTTATATGCTTCAACACAAAATTAAACCTAGCCAGATACTGGGCCCATCGTAACAATTTAGGAGACAACTTCTGGGGCTCCCTAAGAAATTGCAAATTCTTATGATCAGTTAACACTTCAAACGGGTGAACTGCCCCCTCCAAAAGTGTCTCCACGTCTGCAGAGCATAACGAATAGCAAACGCCTCCTTTTCCCACACACTGGCCAATTCCTTTGCTGCTCCCCAAATTTCTTAGAGAAATAAGCACAGGGTTTCAACACCCCTTCCTTGTCCTTCTGTAACAAAGCTCCTCCATATGCCCAAGCAGAAGCATCACTCTGTACCACAAAGGGCTTTGCTGGATCTGGATGCACAAGCAAAGGACCTTTAGTGAAAGCTACCTTTAAAGACTCAAAGCCTTTTGACACTCTACAGTCCAACCCAACCTGGCACCAGGCCCCCCTCACCTTCCTAGCCTCACCCTTACCTTTTGTCTTGAGCAACTCTGTAAGAGGCAAAACAATATTAGCAAATCCGGAAATAAAAGACCGATAAAAGTTAGCCATCCCCCCAAAAAACTTGTAACTGTCTCCTTGTTTTAGGAGCTTCCCAAGCCAACACATCTGCCACTTTACCTGGATCCATGGACACACCCTCTCTACTAATTCTATATCCCAGGAAGTCAATTTCGCTCTTGCTAAATTCACATTTACTTAACTTAACAAACAATCTGGCCTGTCTCAATCTCTCCAATACTTCCCGAACTAACTGCACGTGCGCCTCTTTGGTTTGTGAAACCACAACAATGTCGTCTAAATAAACATACACCCCCTTATACAAAAGGGGGTGCAGCACCTCATTAATCAACTGCATAAATATACCGGGGGCCCCGGCCAAACCAAAAGGCATGACGACCCATTCGTACAGCCCCAAGGGACACGAAAAAGCAGTCTTCCACCTGTCCGATTCTCGCACCCGCACCATATGGAAGGCATTTATAATATCCAGCTTTGTGAAATACCTGCCTTTCCCCAATTGCCCTAATAGATCCTTGATTAAAGGCAATGGATAACAATTAATGGTACTTATCGCATAAAGACCCCTATAGTCGATACACAACCTTAATTTCCCATCTTTCTTTTCCCTAAAGAGAACAGGGGCTGCAATAGGGGATTCCGATCTTTGGATGTACCCTTTCTTTAAATAATCATCTATCTGCTCCCTTAACGTAACCTTCTCCTTCTCAGACATAGGATAAATCTTTGGCTTAGGGAGTACTGCCCCTTCTTTCAGTTCTACCTTGCACTGTACATTCCTGACTGGGGGCAGATTGTCGGCTAATACAGGGTTGAACACATCTGCTAAGTCAATATATTCCTCAGGAATCTGTGGCTCACCTCCTTTCTTCTCTTCATTCACATACACACCACCATTCGCCACAGGCCGGCACTCTAACGTACCTGCTTTCCAATCTATGATTGATCAGCCTGTTTCAGCCAAGGCAATCCCAATATAATTTCATGTTCCATAACAGGAGCCACTACACAATCCAGCTCCCTCCCAAGTATCAACCTTTCCCTTTAACCCCTTCGCTCCCAATGGAAAGGGCCCTCCTCCCACAAAAGTTCCATCCAACTGGGCAAAATGTACAGGAGCTGGTAATTCCTGAATTTCACATTTCAAATCCTTAACTAATCCAGGACACATAATGTTTTCAGAACACCCGCAATCCACCAATGCTTTATGCGTTTGATATTTTCCTTTCTTTTCCAATTCGATTTTACAAACAATACTTGGGGCCCCTTTTCTCACCCCATCCGCACTCTCCATCTTTTCACCCAGGGCACCTCGGGCAACTTTCACATTTTTGGTATCCGTAACTTTCTTAGATGACATTGGAAGGAATAATGTCCCGCTTAGAGCAAATGTAACACAAGCCTTTCCCCACAGTTGGCTTTCCGCTAACACTACTCCGCTGGCTCTCGCTTCCGGTTACACGTCTTGACCCTGGCCGAAATCACCTCGTAGGTCCTACTGCCGACTTTCGCCGTTGCACTTGGGCCAGAATACCTTCTACGTTACCAGCCAATTGGATCCATCCATCGACATCACCAGGGTCTCCACGATGAAGGCACCACTCCAACAACTCTCGTCGTAATCCGTCTTTAAATAGTTCAAGGAGGGTTGCTTGAGACCACTCCGCTACCTTGCCCGCAAGGCTCATAAACTCCTCCGCATACTCCGTTACAGATTTATTGCCTTGCGTTAACCCCCTCAGAGCTTCTTTGGCCTTTACTCTCTCCAGTGGGTCACGAAATCTGTTCTTCACAGCCCGAAGAAACCCTCTCAATGTCCCCAAACATGGATCTTGTCGATCATGGCACTGCACGTACCAGTCCGCAGCTCTTCCTTTAAGCACAGCTCCCACAGCACGCACTCTGCTGCCTTCACTTGGGTACAAGTGTCCATAATCTTGCATGTGATCGCCAACTGCCGCCACACAAGGCCACTTTACATGCCTCACCATCAAACTCCACACGGAGCGTCTCCTTCCTTGGACGAACATCACCCCCCAATTGGGATCTCCATTCTCCTGCTCCATCTCTTCTGGGCATCTGGGCACCAGGCTGGGGTCTCCACTCTCCAGATCCATCCCTCTTGGGCACCTGAATACCTCTTCCCAGTCCTACAGCTTTAGGCTGGACTGAAACCCCTTCATTCACCACTCTCAGCCTGGCACCACCATATGCTGCTCCTCGCGGAACTCCTGACTGGGCATCAACCCCCCACACTCCCGAAGGAGATCTAGGATGGGTTTCAACCCTCTCACTGTCCATCCAAGAATAACGCGTAAAATCACCTCCCTCAGGCGGGCCCCACATAGAATCTTGGTTCTTAAACATCTGCTGGGACATTCGCTGCAATGTCTTCTCCAAAGCCGCAACTTTGCATCCCAACACCTCCACTTCCGTGGGAGAACTCGGCTCAGTAGTTTCACTCCCCCGAGTCGCCTCTCTGGACTTACTGTGCACCGCCGCAGCTGCACCCTGGAGTCGCACTGGATCCACATGACAAGCTTCCCTGGATCCTCACGAAGAATATGTCCCTCTGGAGCAGCCGCACGCCATGCTGACGCCGTTTCTCCGACCCGATCAGGAGGCCAACCTCATCCATAGTATTCCACCCCCATTCCAAAGTACATCTTTCATGGACTGCTCCAGTAACATAATCCCAGCTTTCCACATATTCCTCCGCCTCTTGCATAAACCTCTCCATTCCTGGGAAAGTTTCAGGGGCTTCAGCTTCTGTCAGGAACTTCAATGCTTTCCAGTAAAGACGCTACAGAACTGCTGCTTCTTCCAGTGGTAGTTTATTGAAGACACAAAACCTATAAAGCTGAAGCACCCGCTTCCCATCACCACAATCCTTATAGACTAATCCCTCCCCCATGCAATGCCTGGAGAGGGTTGCATCCTGACTCAGCAATCCCAGTGAGTCTTTGCATTACCCAGAGTTCCCTGGGTATTACATCATACCCCAGAGTCTTATCTAGACCAAAGGTCATAGTCCCAGTATATTCAACTGCAAAGAAATAGAGCAAAGTTCATGGTTGAGTCATCTCTCTGACTCATCAACTCAGGTGAAAGTAGTAGGCTCATGGCAGGCTGGGATCTGTCTCTGGCCCCAGGCATAGAGATTCTAGCCCTGACAGAGTGTCTAGGAGGTTCTGATCCTCTGACCGTAGTGGTCTCGGGGGGTTGTATGGAATCAGGCGATCCTTTAGGTACACTGGCCCCAGACCATACAAGGCCTTGAAAGTAAGAACTAACACCTTGAAGGTGGACCAGTATTCAATTGGTAACCAGTGCAGGTCCTGCAGTATTGGTGTTATATGACAATTCGCAGGCTCCCCTGCGAGTAGCCGGGCTGTAGTCAAGGGTAGGCTGATGTAAAGAGTGTTACAGTAGTCAAGTCTTGAGATGACCATGGCCTGGATCACCGTGGCTCGGTCGTTCCGGGACAGATAGGGAGCCAGACGCTTCGCCTGTCGCAGGTGAAAAAATGCAGTTCTGCTGACAGTGGAGATTTGCATGGCCTCGTGCAGCCTTAAGAGACAGCCTGACACTTGGGCGCAGCTGGCCGCAACCAATCAGGGGGTGAGCAGGGGCCGCCACTGATTGGCTGGCTGGCGGAAACTTTCCTGCTGCAGAGGGGGCTTCTGAGATGAGGAACCTCCCATCGCCATCATGGATGGCAGGAAGACACCCGCTGTTGCAATGTCTCTACCAGGTAAGTTGGGCAGAGCATTTGTGTAGTCATGTGCGACTAATGTCTCCTGCCACTAAACCCAATTATGACACAAATACAGTGTTGGGGTGACCAAAGGCCACGATTTGTTTATTGTTTACAGAAGATAATCTGGCAGCTCTGCAACACCGAAAGGCATGCTGCTTGGCACAGCCTAGTGCAGCCTTTAAGAGGTTGCCTGACACTTGGGGGCAGCCGGCCGCAAACAATCAGGGGGCGAGCAGAGGCTACCTTCGACTGGCTGGCCGCCGAGGAGGCTTCTGGGATAAAGAAGCCCCCTGTGTTTTAGTTATTGCAGTTTTAATGAAATGGTTAGAAAATGTGTTAGTGTCTGATATTAGTAGAGGTACAGATTAAATCTAGAAAACAGCAACTGGCATCAACAATCCATATAACTTTTTTGTTCTGTCTACATGTGTTTATACTACTAAACAAGTTTTGTATGCCACTACTCATTCTTTTGTCTTGCAACCTGTTGTTTTATATTATTCAAGATCTAAGATTTTAAAGCAAATGAAAGCAGATCAAGCAAATCAAGACCGATAATAATATTTCCAAGTGTTAATTTAGATGTATTGAAGAAAATAATAATTTAAGGTGCTTGATCAAACATTTGCAAGAAAGAAACATTGGCTATTGTTGGAAAATTATATGTAGATAAATCCTACAGTTCTGGATCCAATTGGAAGCCCCAAATTGAGTAGTCCTAGTGGGGTCTACATAAAAGATTAAATGGTTTTGTTGTAGCTGGAACTAGCAATTAGATTTATGTCTAAGTGTTTGGATAAGTAAAGAATGAGTAACTATGCCGTCACACCAGGCGCCTTTGAGAGTAAACTACGATGTGCGAACCGGTGCTGAAATGGCAGTCAGATAACTAAAATATACAACAAGGCAATACAAACTGCAGCAGGGTATCACTAGCTTATCTAACTCCAGCAAAGCAGGTTGAAAACAAGCGGTCAAGCAATCGGTCAGTCAGTACTCACGATGGCCTACTTACAGCTAGCCTGGCTGGCCAAGCACATCTGAGCCCTTCTCCTGCCTGAGAAGGACTGGACTAAAGAACCCAAGATGGAGGACTGGTGCCTAGGAAAAAAGGCGGGGTTTCCAACTCAAAGGGATACTTTTGCAGCCAATGGCTGCAAAGTCCCACCAAACTGGCTGAAAAGCCTTGCAAACACCAGCCACCACGGTGCTACTGAGTTTGCATTGGCCTGGAAAGATTGCAAAGGATGCTTTATCCTGTAACTAAGGAGAGTGCAAGTAAAACCTGTCTGGTGACGGAACAGTAACAGTTATGATTAATTGGGGCTGGGGTAGGGATTGAGATGAAAAATAATAAAATAATTCTGTACTTTTAGCAACAGTAACTTAAGCATAAACTGATTTAGATTTGCAGTCTGAGATCTATCTATCTATCTATCTCACGTGCACACATAAAATAAATATTGTTAAAATAAAAATTGTTCAATTAAATGTGTAATAACTGAATTCTGGGAACATATGAAGAAAATCTGCTGGAGTAATAAAAAGAATATAACTTTCACAAAGAACTTTACTTTAAAAAAACTGTAGAGAAATATATAGATGCCTAAATAATGTAAAAGGAAAATACAATTCAGGATATAACTTAAAATGGAAGGATGTTTTCAGTTCATAATCTGCTCCGTTATGAGGTGAGGGGGAAATCAGGCGAACAATATAGAAGCATCAAAAGCAGTTATGAGAAGCTTTTAGATTAAAAAAAACCCCTCTTCTGCCATGAAGAAAACACATAAAAATATTATAATAATTTACTTGAGAAGACCCAACCATGGGGTCAGGGATGGAAAGTTCTTCTTCTCACTTGGTACTAGTACAGCAAATTGTGGAAAGGAAGCAATATTCAGAAAGTCTTCCATTTTTTGAAAGAAAAGTTTTTGAAAAACTTAATATATACTCATGTATAAGAATCCCATCACGCTGCTGAGCCCCCACCCTCCATCCTGCTTCACCAGCAATCATTGGTGAAACTGAAGGCACACGTGGCGACCTATGGCAAGGTGCACACCATTCTTCCTTCCTTTATTACATAGGGAAAGCCTGGCAGAATCGAGGAAGGGCACGTTGACGCTTCCCCATCAGACACGGGAAAGCGTTAAAACCACACACAGCTCTGTCAGAGCTAACCAAAAGCTGGGAGATTCACCATGGTGGTGAGGAAGCTTCTTTCAACTCTTCCGCACCGCTTCTCCCACTAATGGATTGGGGTCATAGCCTGCACCATTATATGGGATATGTTCAGATCTGCGGCTGAAGAGAAAGCCCAGCGTGGTAAGGGGCAACCCCCAAACCTCGCCACATGTGATGAGGTGATAGGTCAACATCCTGTAAAATTTGAGGGCAGATTTTGGGGCAAACATTATGGATTTTGATATGACCCATGGATAGACTGAGGTTCATTCCATGGAGAGGGAGCCAGCCAGGGCAGACCTGGCCTGTTCCCGGTACACGAAAAAAATGCCCGTTGCTCATGTAGGAGCTTCTGCGCATGCGTGAAAAAGCTCTGTGCATGCGCACTGACGCTAGAGCGCGTCTCCGCTGGAGGCCAGTGTGCACACACGTGGCGCGCCAAGCACTGGCTCCAAAGCCGGGAGGTGCGCTCTGGAGTCAGTGCGCATCGCGAGGAGCTTTTTCGCCTGTAGCGCCTGTAGAAGCTTCTGCGCATGCAGAGGTGTGGCTGGCCTAAAAGGGCCGGCCGGCGCAGCGGCGCAGGCTGCGAGCCGGCTGCGGAGCCCGGCTGCGGAGGCCTGGCCGGCACAATGGCAGGGCGGGGCAGTGCGGCGCGAGCGGGGGCGGGCGGAGCCGGCACAGCGGCACCCTCCCAGGTGGCGACGCCTCCTGGGTGACGCCACCCCACGCGCCTGCGTAGTCCACCTAATGGACGAACCGGCCCTGGGGCCAGCCATCTTTGGCTGTTACTGCCCACCCAGGTATTTTCCAACCCAGGTATTAAAGAAGGCCAGAAGGGACACCTCAGCAGAGAGAATAGGGTGGTTGCTGCTTCTTTTAGGCTCTCCTGAGACAGACTAAGCTCTTTCCTTTTGCCATTCTATTCCGAGAAGGGGTGGTTCTCGCACTGACCCAAGGGTGTCGACACAGGTTTTAGGGGTTGATTATTTGACTAACATTTCTAGACCATAATAAATGAGAAATATCTAGGCAAGGATACTGAAAAGGGGATATCCAATACAAATTATCAGAAAAAGGACAAGACATGGAAAATATAGAAGACGTGCCTCATCTCTCTCGGCGTTACTTCACGAAGGAAGATTCAGGAAGGACTCATCCCACGCTTTTTACATTCAGCGTGTCTTCTTGAAAGAGGCCGCAGCATTGTGGATAGTGCGTCTCCATGCCTCCCGATGTGAGGCCAGGGTGGACCATTGTTGGTGATCAATCTGGCTGAACCTGAGATGTTGTTTCAGGAGTCCTTATATCTCTTTTGGGGCGCCTCTTGCGCTGACCCGTGGCGAGTTCACCATAGAGTAGTATCTTTGGGAGGCGTTGGCCCTCCATCCTATGGATCGATGCCCTGCCCAGCGCAGCTGTGTTCTCAATAGCATGGCCTCACGCTGGTGATCCCTGCTTGCTCAAGGACAGCAACATTCGTCCGCATAGTCGCTCCAGTGTATACTTAGGATTGTGCAAAGACAGCGCTGATGAAAGCTTCGAGGAGTCAGAGGTGTTGGCGATAGGTGACCCATGTTTCAGAAGCATATAGGAGAATAGACAGTACGATAGCTTTGTACACACTGATTTTGGTACTTTGCCTCAGGTGCTTGTGGCTCCAGACTCTTTTGTGAAGCCTTCCAAATGCACTCTATGCCTTTGCTAATCTGTGATCTATCTCTTTGTCAGTCTTGGCATCTGAAAAGATGATGCTTCCCAGGAAGGTGAACCGCTGAACGGACTTATGCACAGATGTGCCTATGCTGACATGGGGATGATGGTGTTCTTCCTGTGGTACGGGCTGGTAGAGAACTTCCGTTTTCTTCAGGCTGACTTCCAGCCTAAACAGCTCTGCAGCTGCTGCAAAGCAAGATGTTAGGCACTGCAGGGCTGCTTCTGAATGGGCAACAAGGGCAGCATCGTTGGCAAAAAGCAGCTCTCGGACTAGATAGTTTAGAGTCTTAGTGCGAGCCCTCAGGACGGCTTAAGTGCCTCATAATTGTGCAAGAAGCATCTT
>JARBWK010001541.1:0-18603 GCA_030556195.1 Anolis apletophallus | reverse complement strand
CATTTATATTTTAACTAACCTACTCCCTTTGGTCAGATTACCCCTGGCATACTGTGTCCAGTTCTGGGCACTGCAAATTAAGGGCGATGTTCACAAGCTGGAATGTGTCCAGAGAAGGAGACTAAATGATCAGGGGTCTGGACAACAAGCTCCTATGAGGAGCAGCTTAAGGAGCTGGGCATTTTTAGCTTGTTGAAGAGTAGGCTGAGAGGAGACATGCGGCGGGCCATGTATACGTATGTCAGCGGAAGTCATGGGGGGGGGGGGGAGCAGGCTTGTTTTCTGCTGCCCTGAAGACTAGGACGCAGAACAATGGCTTCAAACTACAAGAAAGGAGATTCCATCTGAACATTAGGAAGAACTTCTCACTATGAGAGCATTCAGTAGTGGAACTCTCTTCCCCAGAGTGTGGTGGAGGCTCCTTCTTTGGGGCTTTTAAACAGGGGCTGGATGGCCATCTGTCAGGGGTGCTTCGATCTCCACCTCTGACATTCAACCTGACTTTGATGCACTTGTTAAAGACCAACAGAGACACAAATGATACAAATGTTCACATTTTGTTAACCATTGTTTTGTAAAAAATAGTGAATAAATGTCATTTTTCCTATGACAACCTCTCTTTTTCATTGCTCATAACATATACTCTTATCAGTCTTATTAATATATCAAAACGAATTTAGTGCCTTTATTATTATTAAAGAAATTCAATTGATATTATGTAGAATGTAGTTCAGCCTTTAGGGCGGCCTCCATAATATTTTTGGTTCTCGGTGGCCCCTTGGAAAAATAATTGCCACCCTGTTCTAGAACATGGCTATACAGCCCGAAAACTCAAAGCAACCAAAATGATTTTCCAACCCCAAATACATGTTTTCCTTCATCCAACTTTCTTTCAAATATCAATTTGTGTTTCTATCCCATGGGAGACATTCTCCTCCCATTCTCTCTCCCCCACACACACACCTTCCCACACATTTTCTTTTACTTGAAGCAGTCCTCTGTGTTTGTTCTCATAGAAGTACTTTTTCATGCAAGATTGCTAAATGGGATTTAGTCTATAGTGTTCTATATTACAGCTTATAAGTACAGATACTCTCAATCTCAAAAGGTGACTCTACTGAATTTTTAAAAAGATATAAATTATTGTTATTTCCTTCTTGGTTCTAAAGATTATGGTTCTAAAGATTAGGCAGTATAGAAAGGATTCTATAATGCCCATCTCAGCTCTCTTCCAGAATGATGTCATCATAAATGGACAATGGGAAATTCCAATCACACGTTAAATTTCACGCTTTACACATCTCTACATGGGGAATTAAAAGTTGGTAGTCATTTCTTAAATGTAGAAATGCTGGTTTTATTGCATGTGATAAAGTCCTAAGTTCTTTCTAGGGCAGTGTTTCCCAACCTTTTTTGAGCCACGGCACACTTTTTTACATTTCCAAAATCCTGTGGCACACCACCAACCAAAATGACACCAAATGACACAGTAATACATAGAGTTAATATGTTTTTAAATGTATTTATACACTCAGTGTGAAACCTGGGCCTGTTTCGATGAACACAACGATATATGACTTCCTCTCACATACTTATACATGGCTATCATGTCTTCTCAGCCTTCTTCTTCAGGCTAAACATTTATTTATTTATTTATTGTTTCGACTTATTAGTCGCCCTCCGAAAGGCTCGGTGACTTACATACACATCAAACCATAAAAGCATAAAACAATGGACCGAAGTCCACATATTAAAATTAAACTAGCAGATACACATTAAAATACTCAAAGGCCTGCATTACAGTCAATGGCCTAAAGATATCTATGGACCAAAGGCTTGAACGAATAGGAGGGTTTTGCAAGCCCTAAAGGCTAGCAGGTCGGTCTGTGCTTGAATTGTGGAAACATGCCCAGCTCTTCAAGCCGCTCCTCAGGGCTTGTCTCCAGCCCTTTTGTGAAATTTCACCCTGAGTGAAACTTGCTTCCAGTTAACTATGGATGTCGTGAAGCTGTTATAAACATTTCCCTGGGGCAATTCTGAAAATCCAGTAAAATAGTAAAAATATCCAAGCCGGAGAGGCTCAATTTGTTTCTTGGAAACCTGTGAATGCTTCAGCCTCCGATGTCCCAGGCTGCTCACCGCCCAATCCCCCGACGTGGGGCCTCCGGCTTTGTTCTCGTGAGAAATCCAAGCTAACGCAAAAAGCCAACTCAATCATTCCCCAGTGCTCTGCTTTGCGGAGGAGGCAGCAAAAGAGGCCACACAGATCTATGGAACGGATCAGGGGGCTGAAGCAGCCCTGAGTGGGAGCTGGGGCCATGCTGAGTCGAGGCTCGTTTCCTCAAGGCAGGCCTGGCCCTGCATTCAGTGGAGGCATCCTTTTCCTCGGGAGGATCTTGGGAGGGAAATAGGGAGAAAGTGCTGCTAGGAGGGGGGAAGAGTACCAATTCCCACAGCCACCTGATGATCTCTCACGGCACACTGGTTGGGAACACTGTTCTAGGGAATTATGATGGCTGCACTGAAATAGATCAAACAGAAGATAAAGTGCCCCCTTTTTCTTCTGTTTTGATCTGAATCTCCAGTCCAGCCATCATAATAGCTATCCTTTATCTTGATGGCAAATTCTCTACCCGCTCACCATTCATTACAAACCAACTCTACAAGCACAACCTTATACTTTCAAATTCTTTTTACAAAGCATTGCAGTCTTTAATGAGATCTCAAGTGTGTTTTACACACAATGTACACCCTGGACATCCAGTGCACTCCTAAATACTCTAAGAGACCCTGATGGCACAACAGGCTAAACCACTGAGCAGCTGGGAAACCCACTGACCAAAAGATCAAGAGTTCAAATCCAGGAGAAAGTTGAGCCCCAGTTTCTGCCAACCTTGTTGTTGTTCATTCATTCAGTCGTTTCTGACTCTTCATGACCTCATGGACCATCTCACGCCAGAGCTCCCTGTTGGTCTGGCAACCTAGCAGATTGAAAATCTAACGTGAGTAGATCAATAGGTACTGCTTCGGGAAGGAAACAGCACCCCATGCATTCATGGTGGCCACATGCCCTTTGGAGGCATCTACGGACAATCCCCGGCTCTTCAGCTTAGAAATGGAGATGACACCAACCCCCAGAGTCGGACACCACTAGACTTAAAGTGAAGGGAAAACCTTGACCTTAAATTTCTAAGTTCAGGGATTTTTTCCCTCCTAGACCATAAAAAAAAGAAAGAACAAGAGTGTTGGTGTATCACATACCCACAGCCATAGTAGGGTAACTGAGCTACCCAAGTGGTTTTAAAAGGTACTGCTGGAAAACCCTAAAGGACTTCAGCCACAATGAGGATGTTATGAGGTTTTTACTGTCTTCTATGCCAGTTAGACCATGGGAATGCTCGTAAAATCGGGAAGAATTTGGGTTTAAAATTTTCTTTTTAAAGGTTTTAAGCTTTTAAGCAACCCGGGAAATGAAATTGCCATTTCAAAGCCACCGCCTTTTTGAAAAGGAATCGGCAGGTTTTTCCCCTTTCCCGGTAAGAAAGGGACAATAAGTGAAGACAAGGAGATTAAGGGGGGCTAAATTTAATTTTTTGCCTCCGCCCCCAGGAGGACAGACAACATTTGCCTGCAGCTGAGTCCCCGTTTTTTTTTAGGGGGGGAAAATTAAAAAAGAATTAAAAACCCGATAGAGATAAAAATTTTGAGGTAGCAAAGTTTGCGGGAAAAACTAAATTGTTCGGGGAAGAAAAAAAAAAATTTTTGATTGTAAAGAGCTCCAGAAAGATCCCCAATTTTGGATGGGGGGGGAAAAAAAAGTAAAAAAGTTTCCCCCCTTTTAAACAAGTGTAAAGTCATGAAATGGGGGAAAAAAACCCCCCAATAAACCCCCAAAATTTGAGGGGGCCAAAGTTTCCAGACAAACCGGGAAAGGGGTTTTTGGGGGTTTTTTGGGGGACAGCTCAATGAAGATGTCAACCCGGGCCGGGTAAAAAAGAAAATTTTTAAAATGCTTGGAAAGGACCGGGAAAGGGGAATCAAAAAAGGCCCAAAAATTTTGGGTTTTCTTCCAAATCTATGGGGGGGCCCAAATTTGGGAGTACTTTTTAAAACCCTGGCCCCCGGGGCCCCTCAAGAAGGATATAAGGAACGGGAAAAGGTACAAAAAAGGGCAACAAGAATGATCCAAGGGATGGACACCCCCCTTTTAAATTTTGGGGAACCCCCTTTTTGGTCTTTTCAGCCTTGAAAGACGGGGGAAAGGGTGATTTGGGTTTTTAAAAAATCATGCATGGGATAAAAAGGGTGAAAGAAAAAAATTTTTTTTTATCACAAAAGGGGGAAATAGGGGCACCCCCTAAACCCCCAAAAGGGGGGAAAAAGTTGGGACAAAAAAAGGGGAAATATTTCTTCACCCAGAGGGTCATTGGGTTGGGGGAAATCATTTTCCCAAAAGGGGGGTTGTGACAGCGGGGGGCCCGGAAAAAGCTTCAAGGGGATTGACGGGATTCATGGATCCCAAAGGGGGAAACAGTTTTTTGGGGAAAGGAATCCAATGCCCCCCCCGGGGGTTGAGGGGGGGCAGGCAGGATTTCCCCTCTGGTTGGGGGGGGCGGGAGCAGGTGGGGGTTTTTTCCCCCCTTTTTGCTAGAGATCCCCGGGGTAAAACTAGGGGGCCCAAATTTTCACAGAATGCGGGGTTTTGATGGGCTGGGGGCCCATTCAGCATGGCTTTATTTTCCCCATTTTTCCCTGGCCTTCCTTCCTTGCAATTTGACGCAGGGGGAAGGATCCACATCCATGGCTGTCCCCCGTTCTGACCGGGGGGGAAAGGGATTCGCCCACGGCTGTCCCCCCAATTTTAGCGGGGGAAGGCATCCGCGCCTAAACTGGGGGCCCCCCTTTTAAAACCTTTAAATTTAAAATTTGGGGGAATTTTTTGGAATTTTTTCTAAAAATTTTCCCAAAATCAATCAGATTTAAAACGCCAGTGCCCCCCATTGAAACGGGTTTTAAACCCTTTTTTTTATATATATCCAGGCCTACTGTCTTCTATGAAAACCCATGGGGCTGTCTCAATACATCATTAGTCCAACTCATGGTGCAGGAAAATTCCTACCCTTTCTTTTTCAAAAGCCTGCATGAAATTTTTCCCCGGGAGTTTTTTTAAAAAAACCAAAAAATTTTGGGAAATTTTTTTCACCCCTGTGAAAAAGAAGGAAAATTTTTTATTTTTTTTTTTTTAAAACCCCTTTTAAATTTTTTGTATGGTTTTATTATTAATTGGTTTTTAAAAAATATTATGATTTTTTTATGGGGCACTTGCGCCGTTTTGTTACCGCCTTGAGCCCCTTTCGGGCGGGGAGAGAGGTGGTAAAGAAGTATAGTAAAAAAAAAAGAAAATAAAGCACACCTCAGACCCCCATTAAAGTGAGATGTTTTTGGAAAAAAAAAGTAGAATTTAACTAAAACATAAAAAACCCAAATTTTTTTGATTTTTTTTTTAAAAGTTTGATTTCACTGAAGCTGAAATAAATTTTTTCTCATCGGGGAAAAATGTGGTTCTAGAAAGTAATGAAACTCTGATAGTGAGTGGGGGGAAAAAAAGGGGAAAGCAAGAAAAAAATTTTCTTTTCCCCTTTCAGTATGTTGAAGTGCTCTTCGACATTTTTCATCCTTCACCAACAGGGACTTTCTTTCATCACGTTCCCCTGTTTTAATCCAATTAGTCCCCACATATTCATGCATTCTATTTATCATCCTCGGGATCACACCAGTTGGATTTTTTAGCCATATTAAAAGAGAGAAATGTCTGTTTCAGAGAACACTTTAAAAGGCACATAATTAACTAAGCAACTTTTCTGCTCCCTTGCTATCTTATGGTAGTATTTAAAAGGTCAAATGGTTTGATTTGCATTGAAAAATGAAGAATCTAAGATGAGGGATTTTAAAACCTCAAATCACTAACTGTAACTCCAAAAAGTTAGCAGAAAATATACAGTAATTGGGGCAGGGAGCTTCAACACTGTGGATTTGTTGAGAAATCATGCTTAGAACAGGCATATTGAAATCAACAAGAAAAATTCAATTATGGTTCAATTATTCGCCTTAAATGCAATTGGCTTCTGCATAGACAACTATAAGAGATAAATTTAAAGAACAACTTAGAATAAAATATAATACTATTTGGAGAGATAGCACAGCGGTAACAACAGCTGTGCTTGCAATCAGAAGGTGGCATTGGAACACTCCCCGGCTGGTCCCGATTAATTCAGCTGTGAGCCCTGTCCACTGTTCACCTAACAGTTCGAAAAACAGCTCAGCTGTGAATAGATGAACTAGGGACCGCTAAGCAGGGAAGGATTTTTGCTACAAGGACTTTACAACGGCTGAATAAAAGGAAAGATTGGCTGTTAAGATGGAATGCGGAACAGGAGGCTCTCCGCTTCATGAGGATGAAGCAACAGCACCCTTTGTGACGCAATGACGAATGAAGCAACCGCACCCTGTGACGCAGCCAGAAGAAGAAAATCCTTCAATACTTGTTGTATTGTAATTGTAAGGCTAACCGGCAGGGATTGTCTGGCTGTATAGATGTATCCGCTTCTGAGTCCCTTCAGTCAGAAGAGCGAATATAAATAAAATGTATTATAATTATACATAATTATATATTTTATATTACATGTAATATTGCTAATAATCTGTATACCTTATAAAACGGAATGTTTGTATGTGTGTATGCGGAGGGCGGAGGGCGGAAGGGATATGTGGCAAGCCACTTACAGGCCAGAAGGATATGTGGCAGCATTATTTTACATAAACGACTCCATTGGCCAAAGCCACGAACATTCCGAGACTCTAAAGTGCCAGAGGGAGGTAAGGAAAGCCCTGAGGCAGTCAGGCATGGTGAGAGTTTAAGTCCAAAACACTTTGCAGCCCCCAACAATGAGACAACAAAACCAACTTGGCACACAGAACCCCCAAGACCCACTTTACGTCTTGGTGCAGTTTGAGGGAGGCTGGGCCATGGATAGGGCCAGCATTCCAACATCCCAAATCTCAAAAGGTGCCAGACAGAGTTCTTTTAAAAAAGGCTTCCTTCAGCTGATTTTACAAAGTAGGCCTCAGCCTGTATTGACAGTAAGGCTTCCCTCAACTTGATTTTCGATACTAGGCCTCAGCTTGAATTCACAAGGCTTCCTCAAGTTGATTCTCCTGACTAGGCCTCAGCCTGAATTGGACAGAAAAGGCTTACTTAACTTTATTTTCCTGACTAGGCCCCCAAAATGACAGAACAAGATTACAGTTGGTACACATACACCCCCCAGACCCACTTTACATTCTGGTGCAGTTTGAAGGACTTGCAGTACCTTCACTACTTACTCTGACCAGCACGGGTGACGGACCTGGGACCAACTTGGTACACATAACCCCCATGATGCCCTTTACGTCCTGGTGCAGTTTGAGAAAGATGAACCACGGATTATGGGATTTGTAGTACATCAAAGTGCTTTGCTTCCCAGAGACCACTGTGTTCACAACAAAGACCGATAAAAATCAAACTTGGCACACAGAGCCCCCATAACCCACTTATGTCCTGGTGCAGTTTGGAGAAGAGCAGATCAGGGATGATGGGGCTTGAAGTACCTCCACTCACCTCTATGTCCTGGGTGCAGTTTTTTGAGAAGAGCAGAGCATGGATGATGGGGCTTGAAGTACCTCCACTCACTTCCTGAGACCGCTGCGACCCCTCATCCAGTTGACTGATCAAGACCAAACTTGGCACACAGAGCCCTTATTCACCTACACTACATGCTGGCACAGCTTCGAGTAGGATGGACATGGATGATGGTACTTGAAGTACCTCCACCCTGAGACCAGCAACACTCATCCTGTTACCAATCAAGACAAAACTGGGCAAAGAGTGCCCCCATGGCCAACTCAACATTCTGGTGGCAGTTTGTGGGAGACGGATTATGGATGATGGGACTTGCAGTACCTTTACTCACTTCCTGAGACCGCTGCGACTCTCTGGTCCAGTGACCGATCAAGACCAAACTTGGCACATAGAGCCCCATGACCCACTTTACACCCTGGTGCAGTTTTCAGAGGATAATTCACGGATGATGGGACTTGAAGTACCTCCACTCACTTCCTGAGACTGCTGCAACACTCATTCAATGACTGTTCAAGACCACATTTGCCACACAGAACCCCCGGTGCACTTGGAGGAGGATGGACCATGATTATGGTCCATGGTCCATAGTCCTTCACTCACTTCCCAAACCACTGCGAGCCAAATGAACAACTGATACGACCAACCTTTTGGCACACAATGCCTTCTCAAATAACCCGGGCGCCGCTGGTCCTCAGCTGAAGTTTGAGGGGGACAGAACATGATGATGGGTCTTGCAGTACCTTCCTCACTTTCCAAGACTGCTACAAACCTAATCCTATGATTGATCAACACCAAACTTGCCACACAGAGCCCTCATGACCTACTCTACATCCTGGTGCAGTTTGAGGAGGTGGACCATGGATGATGGGACTTTAAGTACTCTACTCACTCCCAAGTCTGCTGCGACCTCATCCAATTACTGATTGAGACCAAACTTGGCACACAGAACCCCCATGACTGCCTTCACGTCCTGGTGAGGTTTGGGGGATGACTGACAATGGATGATGGAATTTTGTAGTATTTTCACACCCTCTGTTCCACAGACCACTGCGGCCCCCAACAAACACCGAGTAAAGACCACACACTTGCCACACAGAGCTCCCAGTGACCCACTCCACATCCTACTGAAGTTTGAGGGGACAGAACATGGATGATAGGACTTGGTAGTATCTTCTACTCACTTCCCAATTCTGCTACTAACCTATTCCAATGACTGATCAACACCAAATCTGGCACACAGAGCCCTCATGACCCACTCTACAGCTGGTGCAGTTTACTGTGAGACGGGACTACGATGGGACTTGAAGTACCTTCACCACTCAAAAACAATGCACCCTCATCCATTCACCAATACAGACCAAACTTAGCATACAGAGCCCCTATGACCTAATCTACATCGGGGGAGCCCAGCAGCAGCAGCCCAGGGAGAGCAGAGGAGGAGCAACCCGCTGCCACCGGCAAAGCCCAGGCCAACAGGGGAGTAGTCAAGGAACGAAGGGACGGGGTGCTTCAGAGTGCGGTCAGTAGGACACCGAGCCGATTGCTGGCACCCGAGAGGAGGCAAAGGCACCATCAGCATAAAGGCATACTGGAAACCCTAGTCCCAGATGATTAGAAAGAGTCAAACAGATGATATATCGCAGCTATGCAGGAGAGGGGTGGCACCAATAGCTTTCTGACTATGGTGGTCTGAAAGATATGACTATAAAACACTGCCCAGATTGCAGAAACGCTGAACCCACAAATCTGATGGATAAACCATTGATCTGAGATGCTGGGTCCCATGCTGAAAGAGGCATTTGCAAGAGAAATGATGAGAGTAAAATTCGTGATGTCCGAAACAACACCTAACTTATTGAGGATATGACTGCATAACCCGGAGATAGACTGGGAGAAGGAAGCTCAACCCACGGAGGGAAGAGAGGCCACCGGGCACCGCAAAGAAGAGAGCCAATTAACCGAGGGGATGGGTAGCATACTGCCAGAATACTAAGACCACTGATGTATTTAACCTAACGGAAGCGAATCAAGCTTCTAATCGCAACGTAGAGTGCAGCATAGAGTTGATTAAGGGTGGGACCTCGCCCAAAGTATACCCACGTCGCTAAAAGAGAAGGAAGTCGGCGAATGTGGAACCTCAAACGGGGGTTTATTGAGAGTCACCCATAGTGCCCCGATACTATTCAGGCAAAAGAAGGACGGTTCTGGCTCTATGCGGATTACTGAGGCTGAACGCCATCAGCACAGTCAACAAATACCGGTTACCGTTAGTAAAGACTCGCTGGCCCACCTAGCTGAGGGGAAGATATTTACAAATTGGACCTGGTAGAAGCTACTATAAAATTCGGGTGAAACCAGGGGATATGGAAACCGTGACTCTCTTGCGCATTCGGGCAGTTCCCATACAACGTAGTCGCCTTCGGATTATGCGGGGCATTTTCATGCAGCTAATTTAATGAGATCCCCATAATCTGGGCCATACCAAGGGGTCTTTGTATATTTAGACGATATTCTCATAATGGGAAATGAAAGACCAACACGCTCGGGCTGGTAAGACAGGTGCTGCAGCAACTAAGGGAAGTGAAGCTATATGTCAAGCTAGCCAAATGCGACCTAATCGGGAGCAGCTAGATTTTCGATATAGAATCTCGAGCCAAGGGTCTGGATGGACCGAATGCCAGGACGCCTGATAGGTTAAAGGAAAAGTTCACCTAGGAACCCCTATTAGTATATTCTAACACGAGCAGGCCGCTTCACCATCCACTGCGATGCCCGACCAGGCTTGTGGGGCGGCCCTACTTCAAAGGGACAGCGAGGGGTTGCTGAGGCCACACGTACTGTATATCTCGTGCAAACTGGGGCAAACGGAGCAGAGATGCATTGATTCAGAGAAGGAGGCGCACGCCGTGAACTGGCCCTAGAGACGTGGCGCCACCTACTAGAGGGGACCAAACCCCGCTGGGGCTTGGAGCGATTACAAAACCTCCAATATCTAAAATCCCAGAACTGTCCTCGCAGATCAGATGGGCTCCAGTATTTTAGTCGGTTCAACTTCCACCTGAAAGCCTTCCAAGGAAGGAGAACGCCCTAGCGGACGCCCGGTCAAGATTACCCCAACATGGAGGGGGCCTCGGAGTGGTAGGAAGCGTGTTTTCCGATGACCAGTGGGAATGGCCAGATAAACCAGGAGCCAGAAAGCCAGAGGGACAAGTTCACGGTGCTGTCGCAGGGGAGGTTTGGGAAGAGGAGCTGAAATGCTAATGTAATGCATGAATTGTTACAGGAGAAGAAGGATAAGTGCGTAAACTGGGTGGGACTGTGGTTCATAGACAAAACTTGTACTACATACCGGCATCCCTATGAGACGAAATGTTAAAGAGGTGTCACGACAACAGCAAGGTATTTGGGGTCACAAAGACCATAAAAGCGCTTATGTAAACAATGCTGGTGGCCCAAACTGAAGGGCTAATATATGCAAAATATTTCAACAGAAGAACTGAGTTAATTAAATACAACACTAATAAGGTTAGGTTGCTTACCTGTAACCGTGTTTCTTCGAGTGTAGGTCTGTGAAATTCACACAAATGGGTTTACTCCCGCGCATGCACCAGAATCTCGGACATACTGTAAGTGTCTGTCGAAAAGAGCTATTGGAGCTCTTATCTCATACCCTTCCAGCAACATAATCCTGAACAGGTGTAGCCTTGAAGACGCACAGAGCTGGAAATGGGCCTTGGGCCACACCACACCAACGTGAGAAGCCCTGGCATGAACATTGCTGACTCAGAGAGGATATGAGGAAATATCCACTGGACATTGTGAAACTGGGTCAAAGGGGATATGATGCAATCTCTGCTGGGCATTGCAAGCCAGGGGGATTGGTCTTTGGGATGATAGACAGGTGATGGGGGTGTGTTCTGTATATAAGCTGTGTTTGTTCCCTGTGATGCCAGTTCTGGCATCAACAGCGTTATACCTTTAATAAACCTCGTGGGATCAAGTTGCTGTCTACGCATGGTCTTTACAGGGCATTAGAGCGTTTCCGTTACACATACTAGCTAAAATTAAAGATTTACATAAGCCCCTCCCACTCCCCGCCCCCCCTCATCCCCAGAGTGAGCTACCTCCTTAGTTCCTTGCCGCCAGACAGCAGCAGAACGAGGCATGACAAAGAGGGGAGGACGGGTGGGTTCCGTGAATTTCACAGACCTACACTCGAAGAAACACGGTTACAGGTAAGCAACCTAACCTTCTTCTTCGTGTGGTCTGTGAAATGCACACAAATGGGTGACTTAACAAGCTTATGTACCTTGGAGGTGGGTCATGCCACACAGGAAAACAGGACGGCTCTGCCGAAAGATGCATCCTTCTTCGCGAGAACGTCGAGCTTGTAATGGGCTGCAAATGTCGAAGGGTTTACCCAAGTAGCAGCCTTGCAAATCTGGTCAACAGAAACACCCCGCAAAAAGGCTTAGGATGTTGAAACTGCCCTTGTGGAATGGGCTTTAACACCAACAGGTAATTCCTTGTGGGCTAACTGATAGGCCAATCGGATTGCCAGGACTATCCAAGAAGCCAAACGTTGAGAAGTAAGGGGAAGCCCTAGGGAGTCTTCCCTGTAATTAAGAAACAACTTTGGGGATTTTCTATAAGGGGCTGTCCTGTGCAAGTAAAAGGACAAGGCCCTTTTAACATCAAGGGAGTGAAGGGCAATCTCCAGGGGAGATGAGGGATTAGGAAAGAAGGCTGGGAGGACAATGTCCTGAGTCATGTGGAAATGTGAAACAACTTTAGGAAGAAAAGTGACATCCGTCCGGAGGACCACTTTGTCTTCATGGAATCGAATGAAGGGAGGATCGGAACGGAGTGCTGTGATTTCACTGGCCCTTCTGGCTGAAGTAATGGCCACAAGGAAGGCCGTTTTCCAGGACAGGTGGGAAATATGACATGGGTTCAAAGGGGGGGTTAGAAAGTTGGGAGAGGACCAGTTCTAAACTCCACGATGGAGGAGGAGAAACCGGGGGAAAGGATTTTTTGTATCCCTGTAAAAACATACCCACCAGGGGATCTTGAAAAAGGGCCGGAACGCCGAATTTTTTTCTGTACCAGGAGAGGGATGCTAAATAGCATTTGATGGAGGAAAGGGAGAAACCTTTAGTGGAAAGGTCAATAAGGAAATCTAAAACAACGGGCGTAGGGGCCGACTGTGGTAAATGGCCAAGTGGCTGAACAAATTTACGGAATTTGTCCCACTTGTAGGCGTAAGCCTTCCTGGTGGAAACCTTTTGAGCTGCCTGGATTATGAGGCGGACGGGGTCGGAGAGGTGGGAGAGGGCCTGATCCTCCACGCTGTAAGGTGGAGAGATGGGAAGTCCGGGTGTAGGATGAGGCCCTGTTGAAGGGAGAGGAGGTCAGGATCTAAGGGAAGGCGGAAAAAGTCTCCCTGAGAGGCTTGGAGAAGGGGCGTGAACCATGGCTGCCGGGGCCACCAGGGGGCTAGCAGGATGCAATCCGAATTGTCGGAGATCAGCTTTGCGACCACCCTGGGTAGGAGTGGCAGGGGAGGAAAGGTGTAGAGGAGACCCGGGGACCAGTGGTAAAGGAATGTGTCTCCTAGACAGTCTGGGGATGCGAGAGGGTGGAGTCTCGCGCAATATACGAGGCAGTGTGTGTTGAGGTGTGAGGCAAATAGATCTATCTGGGGAGTGCCCCAGCGTCTGATCAGTGAGAGAAAGTGGTGGGTGTTGAGCTGCCACTCGTGAGTGGTGGACGAGGTCCTGCTCAGTGAGTCGGCCAGAGTGTTCTGTAGACCTGGAAGGTGAACAGCGAGGAGGAATGTGTTGTGGTGAATGCACCATTCCCATATCCGGAGGGATATTGAGAGGAGAGTGGGGGAGCGAGTGCCCCCCTGTTTGTTGATGTAGTATTTTACTGAAGTGTTGTCCGTGAGGACTTGAACGGTGCAGTTGGAGACTAGGGTCACAAATGACCGGAGGGCTTTTTCCACCGCTATGAGCTCTAGTGCATTGATGTGAAGCCTCTTTTCGGAGGGGGACCAACGACCGCTGATGGTCAGGTCTTGGAGGTGAGCACCCCACCCCGTGGATGATGCGTCCGTCGTTAGAGACAAAGACGGCTGAGGGGGAGAGAAGGGAAGGCCCGAGGATACATTGGACCTGTTTGTCCACCATGAGAGGGACTGGAGAACCTGGATGGGGGGGTGGAGGATCATGGTCTGGCTGTCTAGCCCTGGCTGGAACACTGAAAGGAACCAGGCTTGGAGTGGGCGGAGGCGGAGGCGGGCGAACGCGGTAACGTTCGTGGTGGAAGCCATATGGCCAAGGATAGATTGGATGGTCCAAGCAGAACATCGGTGGAGGGTTTGGATAGCTTGGATAGAGCGGCTCAAATTGAGGAAGCGTTCCTCTGGGAGGTAGGCCCTCTGGGATACGGAGTCTATCATTGCGCCTATGAACTGTACGGTCCGGGAAGGCAAGAGATGTGACTTTTCCGGATTGACAACAAGTCCCAGGCTCTACAAAAGAGATAAAGTATAATTTATATAGGATGACAACTGATCACATGATCCAGAGCAGAAAAGCCAGTCGTCCAGGTAAGGGAATACGGTGATGCCCTGCTGGCGAAGGTGGGAGGCGACGACCGCCATACACTTAGTAAAAGTCCTTGGGGCCGTGGAGAGGCCGAAAGGAAGGACATTAAAGGAATACGGAGTATCGTCAACCATAAAGGTGAGGTACTTCCTGTGGGACTGTCTAATGGAAATGTGGAAGTAGGCGTCTTTAAGGTCAACAGTAGCCATCCAAGCTCTCTTTGGGATGAAAGGGAGGATGGAGGGGAGAGTGACCATCCTAAATTTGCGTGGTTTGATGAATTGGTTAATTTTGCGTAGGTCCAAAATGGGCCGAAGGCCACCATCTCTTTTATCCACAAGAAAGTATCTGAAAAAAAAGCAGACTTTAATTTGGTGAGATGGGGTAGGGGAAATAGCACCCTTAAAAAGGAGGGAGTCAATTTCTTTAAGCAAGGCGGGAGAGGCCTGCGTAGAGAGGGGTTCTCCCGGGGGTGGGAGGGAGTCAAATTCTATGGCATATCCTCGTAGGACAATATCCAAGACCCACTTATCAGTGGTGATGGACTGCCAGATTGGAAAAAAGGGCTGAAGCCTGTCAAAGAACAGGTTAGAAGCGACGCCTTCTATCTGAGGATCTACCACCTCGATACTGACCCCTGAATGGAACAGCTGGACGCTTGTATCCCTGTGAAGGGAACTGCAGTTGTTGTCCTCCTCTATACGGGGCGGAGTTGTAGTATCCGCGAAAGGACTGAGGATAATAGTATGGGCGCCAACGCTGCCTGTAAGGTTGGTAGGGCTGACCGGGCTGTTGGCCATACTTATTTAGGGTCTGTTTCATTTTGTGAGAGTGTTCCAATTGTGAGTCTGTTTCGGGGTTGAACAGACCAGCTTCATCCATTGGTAAATTTTCTATTAAGGAACACTGGTTAGAAAACAGTGCTGCAGATCTTAACCAGGCGTGTCTCCTAAGGGCAACTGAACCGGCGATCAGTTTGCCTGAGGTAACTGCCCCGTGTTTAGCCAAATCCTTTTGTAGGGTGGCTAGGGTGAGGGCTTCCTGATGAAAAGCCTTAGCCATGGGCTGGTCAGAGGTGGGAAGGAGGTCCAAATAGGGACCTATCTTGTTTCATAGGTATGATTGATAGACGCTCATATAGACGCCATAATGAGCCATTCTGCCTGAAAGGCATGCTGAGGCATAGAATTTCCTGGCCATGGCATCAAGTTTCCTACCTTCCTTATCGGAAGGAGCAGCTTGATTATTTTGAATTGGCCGAGGCTGAGCGTCGGTCACAATCGAATTAACTTTAGGAAGTTTTGCCAGCCACGGGGTGGTGGACAGGTCAATTCGATAAAGGTTTTCTGCCCGCTTAGATGTGCTTGGGACGGTAGCGGGGGCAACTCCAGATATTTAAAGGAGTTTAACCAAATAATGTATAGTAGGCAAAATGGTGGACAGCTGTGTTTGCTGTTCAGCAGAAGTAAAGTAAGGGTATTGAATCACATCGTCAGATTGTGGGGGCTGTATGCCAAGGGATCTGGCCAGCCTAATTAAGAGTGCAGAGAATTTTTTATATTCTTCTGCCTGTTGAGGATCAGCCTCGGGTTCAGGCAAGGGAGGTAAGGGAGTAGCATCCGAAGAGGACTCCAAGTCTGCATCGTCATCTGGGAGGTGAGGGGGGGATTGGGTAGGAGGAGCAACTGTCGGGACAGGGGCTTGAGTGGGAGGGGCTGCCACGGATGCCGAAGGATAGGAGGAGGGGGGCCATGGATCCCGGTAGGGATCCGGGTAATGATAGGGCTCTGGAGGATAGAAGGAATGGTAATATGGAAAGGGAGGGGGGTACGGGGGAGGGTAGCCATGAGGGTACCCATAGGGATGCTCCCAAGAGTGATCGCGGTGACCGGGCGCCTCCTTGAGAGGGCTCCGAGACCGGGAACGATTTAACGGAGGCGGAGAGGGCCCTGCACTCGCGTGGCGCTGAGGGGAAAAGCGCGCGCTTGTGCGCTGAGGCGGCAAAAGCGGTGCGCTCGGACGCCGCGCAGGAGAAGTAGGCCGCATGGCGCAGGCCTCTTCTTGCAAAGCCTCGGTCTCCGGAGAAGGCGAGGGTGGGGGGGGAACCTGGGCAAGCGGCGGAGACGGAGGAGAGGTGTAGGAAGAGTCTGCCTCGGTTACGGAGGAGAAAAGGTGAAGAGGGAGAAGTTGGGGGGGGGATCTTCCACGCATGAAAGATCATCATTGCCTTCCAAAAGTTGCAGCGTTTCTGCTGTCAACAAAGGCATGCAAGGACTGGGAGGCGCAGGGCCGGCCAGGAGCCTTGGTTGTTTCTGTGCCATAGCCTCCTTCGGTTTGTCTTTGGACCAAAGAGCATGCTTAGAGGGTTTTGATTTTTTCTTTCGGAGCGGCTCACTGGCAGAGTCAGAGGCCAACTCACGAATGGCAGCATCTGTAGAGGCACTTAGAGCAGTGGAATTTTGGGGAATGGAAGGCAGGGATGGCTGGCTCAAGGAGCGAGAAAGCCCAGGCCCTGTGGAAGTTATAGACTGCTCGCATAGGGCGGCTTTAAGCCTGGAATCCCTGCTCTTTAGGGCTCTGGTAGAGAAGGACCTGCAAATCTTGCAAGTCTGGGGAATATGGGCTTCTCCCAAACAGAGGAGGCATTTTGCATGCTTGTCCTCCTGGGGCAAAGTTGCTCCACAATCAGAGCACTTTTTTAAAGAGAGAGAAGACATCTTATCTGATAGTCGAGGCAATCCGTGGTCTTTAGCAAGGAGCTAGTAGTCGGAGATCCTTTCGCTGGCTAGGCGGAAAAGGAACTAAGGAGGTAGCTCACTCTGGGGAGGAGGGGGGGGGGAGTGGGAGGGGCTTATGTAAATCTTTAATTTTAGTATGTCCGAGATTCTGGCGCATGCGCGGGAGTAAACCCATTTGTGTGCATTTCACAGACCACACGAAGAAGAACCATTATATTGTTTCTGAGGACTCAAGCAAGAAACAATCTCTAGCACTACTAATTCTACGATGCCAACAAATCTATAAACGTTAGCATTGATTCAGCAGCCACATATTGGAGAAAATGCAACTGTAATGGTGTGGTTCACAATAAATGGAAGTTGCAATCCACCAGCATTCTGAAAGTTGTACCAAAGAAAAACAAGGATGTTCCTTTTAGCTTTTTAAAGTCTATGTATTTAAAAATTACAGTTGTATATATGCAATCTTAGACTCTTCAGAGATTGAAAATCCTTGGTGATCTATATTTCAAGAAAACGATCTGGAGCCGTTGTTCCCAAAGTGGGCAGTACCACCCCCCGTGGGCGGTGAGGCGATCCATGGGGCGGGGGAGGCTCAGGAGAATTTGGGGGACACTGAAGCCCTGTAAGGGGGCAGTGGCGGGATTCCAACTTGCAAGCGTGCGAGTGTGCGCCTGCCAGTTGGAAACCTCGTGTAGGCGCTGCCTGGAAACCGCAGCGCATGCCCCCTTCCTCTCCTCAACTTCGCCCACAGTGCAGTCCTGTATTGTCCCTTCAAATCCAACGGGTCCCTTGGAAGGAAGGGGCAATACAGGACTGCACAGTGGCTGGAGTTAAGGAGAGGAAGGCAGCACGCGCTGCGGTTTCCAGGCAACGCCTGCCCAGGGATTCCAACTGGCAGGCTGAGACAGTCGCACGCTTCCGAGTGTGTGCCTGCCAGTTGGTCCAGTGGAGAAGGAAAGCCTCTGCGTCTGCAAACGCCCCCTGAGACGCTGAGGCGTTTGCAGGGAGATGGCCGTGGCATGAAGGAAAATGCAAGCAGCTCCCAATTTCCAAGGTCCAGTATTCTCTATTGCTCAAGTTTAGTTCAATTCCATTGCTGTTGGGAGTTCAAAATGCTCTTTGATTATAGGTGAACTATAAATCATAACAGCTACAACTCCCCAATGATAAAATCAATCCCCCACAACTCCACCAGTATTCAACTAAAAGTAATAGAAATAGGTTGGTCATGGGGGCTCTGTGGGCCAAGTTTGGGTCATTCATGGGTTCTCGGCTGTGGAAGTCAGAGCTGAATAGGTCGAAGGTATTGCAAATCCCATCATCCGTTGTCCATACTCCCACAAACATATTGTTTTTGTGCTTAATCACTATGTTTTAATTATGTTCGACTTGTAACATCCTGCGTATTAGATATTTGCATTAGAATTCGTAGAAGTAGCAAAATTATTTATGAAGTAGCAACAAAAATATGGTTGAGGGTCACCACAACATGAGAAACCTTATTTAGGGGTCACGGCATTAGAAAGGTTGAGAACCACTGCATTACTACATATATCTTTCTGTTTAATTGCTA
>JARBWK010001540.1:0-18609 GCA_030556195.1 Anolis apletophallus | reverse complement strand
GTGGAGTTGAAGTCCAAAACACCTGAAAGGACCAAGTTTGCACAGGCCTTTGAGCAAATTGAGGCCAGGAGGAATTGTGAGTTGAAGTCCCAAAACCCTCAAAGGCCAAAGTTCTGGACTTCAACTCCCACACCTCACAGCCCCAGTTCCCTTCCAAAGGCCTGGGCTAACTTGGCCCTATCAGGGTTTTGCCACAGCAAACGCGTGGCCGGTACAGCTAGTATTAAATATATTTAATTCCATCCTCTCCTCTCCCCTTATTTTTATTTAATATTAAATATATTTAATTCCATCCTCCTCTCCCCTTATTTTTATTTAATATTAAATATATTTAATTCCATCCTTCCTCTCCCCTTATTTTTATTTAATATTAAATATATTTAATTCCATCCTTCCTCTCCCCTTATTTTTATTTAATCTTAAATTTATTTAATTCCTTCCTCCCCTGCCCCCTTATTTTTATTTACTATTAAATATATTTAATTCCATCCTCCCCTCCCCCTTATTTTTATTTAATATTAAATATATTTAATTCCATCCTCCCCTCTCCCGTTATTTTTATTTAATATTAAATATATTTAATTCCATCCTCCCTCTCCCCCTTATTTTTATTTAATATTAAATATATTTAATTCCATCCTCCCCTCTCCCCTTATTTTTATTTAATATTAATTATATTTAATTCGATCCTCCCTCCACGCGCAGGCTCCAGGAGTACCCGGGCGACGAGAGAGGCGACAACCGACTGAGTTGAAGAAGGTCCTAATCACGTCTGTGGGCCTCAGCGATCCAGTAGTAGAGTAGCCGAAGAGTATCGCGAGAATACGCAATCCACACGGGATTTCGCTGTCAACGCCGGCGTGATCTCGTGTTGACAGCGAAATCCCGTGTGGATTGCGTATTCTCGCGATACTTGCTCCGAACCCGGAAGTAGGTTTTTAAAAAAAATTTATTTATTTTATTTTTCAATTTTTTTTATTAAAAAGCTTAGGGGGGCATAGGGAAGGGGCTGGGGGGCCGTATACAGCCCCCGGGCCGCCAGTTGGACAGCCCTGAACTAAACTATAGAAATAACTTCTTGATGGACACCTTCCAAAATAGACTAGGAGATCCTAGACTGAACAATGAGTTGGACCCCATGACCCATGGACTTCTTCCAATTCTATCATATGGTTCTACAGTCTCCAAAAGCCCCTCCTTGGTAGTCCCAAAGGCAATTCCCAATTCGAAACCAATACCAGAGAGCAAGAAAATCAGAAGACTTACCCAGGTCTTCAGCAATGAGCAGCGGGGAAGCAGGCAAGGAAAGGTACCATACGCATCAACCTCTGGCTTCCTCGCAGAAAGTGGGCGGTGGATGATGAAGTTGCCTTCTGGTCAAACCTGCTCTGTGATTGTTGTCGATCCTTGTTTCTCTTCACTACTTGGTAGGAATCCTCCCAGATGATCATACGGCAATTAGAAGGCATCTACCCACAAGTGGGTGGAAGGGAGCGTGGAAGTGGTCAGCCCTTGACCTTGGATGAAATTGAGGAAGACACAGAGGGAGAACCTTTCCTACCCAACGGAAAAGGGAGGGATGGGGAAATGGTGGCCCATGGACCACCTGGAATATTATCTTCACTTTGGGACACCGTAGTTGGGGAAGGATATCAACAAGATGGAAAGTGCATCAAGAAGGTCCACCAAAATGGTCAAAGGTCTGTGAGCCATGATTCCTTCTGAGGAGTGGCTTAAGCCAGTGTTTCCCAACCGCACAGTAGTGTGCCGTGACAAGCCTCCTAAATAAGCTCTTCAGCCATGGAATCAGGGGACAGGTCTTGTCCTGGATTGGAACCTGGCTAAACTGTAGGAAACAAAGGGTGGTAATAAACGGACACTTCTCTGGGTGGAAAGAGGTGAGAAGTGGCGTACCCCAAGGTTCAGTTTGGGTCCGTTACTTTTAATTTATTCATTAATGATCTGGATGTAGGAGTGAATTCTGAGGTAGCAAAGTTTGCAGACGACACTAAACTGTTCAGGGTAGTTAAAAATGAAACTGATTGTAAAGAGCTCCAGAAATCTCTCGAAATTGAGTGAATGGGCAACAAAGTGGCAAATGCATTTTAACCTAAACAAGTGTAAAGTCATGCACATCGGGGCAAAGAACCCCAAATACACTTATCAACTGATGGGGTCAAAGCTTTCTGAGACAAACCAGGAAAGGGATCTTGGGGTCTTGGTGGACAGCTCAATGAAGATGCCAACCCAGTGCGCAGCAGCAGTGAAAAAAGCAAATTCTATGCTTGGCATGATCAGAAAGGGAATCGAAAATAGGTCAGCAAATGTTGTATTACCTCTCTACAAATCGATGGTAAGGCCACATTTGGAGTACTGTGTACAATTCTGGTCTCCGCACCTTAAGAAGGATATAACGGAACTGGAAAAGGTACAGAAAAGGGCAACAAGAATGATCCAAGGGATGGAGCGGCTCCCTTATGAAACCAGGTTGCAACGCCTTGGTCTTTTCAGCCTTGAAAGACGGTGTTTAAGAGGTGACTTGATCGAAGTGTATAAAATCATGCATGGGATAGAAAAGGTGAATAAAGAAAAAATATTTTCTCTGTCACCCAACACTAGGACTAGGGGGCACTCCTGAAGCTCCAAGGTAGGAAAGTTAGGACTAATAAAGGAAATATTTCTTCACCCAGAGGGTCATTGGGTTATGGAACTCACTTCCAGAAGAGGTTGTGACAGCGGTCAGCCTGGACAGCTTCAAGGCAGGATTAGACAGATTCATGGATACCAAGTGTATCGGTAGTTACTGAAAAGGACATCCAAGTGCCACCTCGGAGTTGGTTGAGGTAGGCAGGATTTCCCTGGGTACTGGTTGTGGGGGTCAGGAGCAGGTCAGGGTTTTGCCCTCCCTTCTGCTCGAGATCCCCGTGTACAACTGGTGGGCCACTGTGTGATACAGAATGCTGGACTAGATGGGCTGAGGTCCGATTCAGCATGGCTCTTCTTATGTTCTTATGTTCTTAAGCTTCCTGCTGTGCCGCGAGAAAAGCTCTCTGCCCCCCTTCCTTCCCCCCTCCTCCTGCCAAACTCCTGCTGCTTGGGGGAGGAGGAGGAAGGGCCGGGCGGCGGCGAAGAAAAAGAAGAAGGGGCCGGGGCGCCGCCTCCTTCGGCCGTTTCCCCAGCCAGCCTCCAATCCGCCAAAGAAGAGGGCCGCACGACCCCTCCTAAAAGGCCGAACAGGGCATAGGGTCGCAGCCTGTGTTGGACGGGGTTACACTTCCCCTGAAGGCGCAGGTTCGCAGCTTGGGAGTGACCCTGGACTCATCGCTGAGCCTGGAGCCCCAGGTCTCGGCGGTGGCCGGGGGAGCTTTTGCACTGTTAAGACTCGTGCGCCAGATGCGCCCGTACCTTGGGAAGTCTGATCTGGCTACGGTCGTCCACGCTCTGGTCACATCCCGAATAGATTACTGCAACGTGCTCTACGTGGGGCTGCCTTTGAAGACAGTTCGGAAGTTACAACTAGTCCAACGGGCAGCAGCCAGACTACTAACTGGAGCTACATACAGGGAGCAGACCACCCCCCTGTTGTGTCCGCTCCACTGGCTGCCGGTCCAATTCCGGGCTCAATTCAAAGTGCTGGTTTTGACCTTTAAAGCTCTATACGGTTCTGGCCCAGCTTACTTGTCCGAACGCATCTGCTGCTACATCCCACCTCGTACTTTAAGACAGTCTTTCTCAACCAGTGTGCCGTGGCACACTAGTGTGCCGTGACGGACATCCTGCTGTGCCGCGAGAAAAGCTCTCTGCCCCCCCTTCCTTCCCCCCTCCTGCTGCTTAGGGGAGGAGGAAGTGCCGGGCAGTGGCGAAGAAAAAGAAGAAGGGACCGGGGTGCAGCCTCCTTCAGCCATTTCCCCAGCCAGCCTCCAATCCGCCATGACTCTCGCCCCTCGCTCACTGAAGCCGTGTGGAGCCCCGCCCAGTGAAGCCCGTCCACCGCTCATGCTCCTCCTCTGTAGGAGAGCTGAAGCTGGGGGGGGCATGGCGCGGCCTGTAGGAGAGCTGAAGCTGGGGTAGGGGGTGGGGCATGGCACAGCCTGGCTCTGCCCCCTCCCCCGGCTTCGGCACTCCCACCAGCTGCTCCAGCCTTGAGGGGACAGTGCCAAGCCAGCATTGTGCTGGCTCTGGCACTGCTGGCTTGGAACTGCCCCCTCAAGGCTGGAGAAGCTGTTGGGAGAGCTGAAGCTGGGGGTAGGGGGTGGCATGGCACAGCCTGGCTCTGCCCCCTCCCCGGCTTCGGCACTCCCAGCAGTTGTTCCCAGCAGGCCACCATCCCCACAGCCGTTCTTTACTGTGTTAGAGTGTCATTTTGTGTCATTTTGGTTGGTGGTGTGCCCCTGGATTTTTTTAATGTTAAAAGTGTGCCGCGGCTCAAAAAAGGTTGGGAAACACTGCTTTAAGATCATCTGGGGAGGCCCTGCTCTCGCTCCCGTCGGCTTCTCAGGTGCGGCTGGTGGGGACGAGGGAGAGGGCCTTCTCAGTGGTGGCTCCTCGTCTGTGGAATGCGCTGCCTAGTGACATACGATCAATTCCATCCCTCCTGACATTTAGGAAAAAAGTGAAGGCTTGGATGTGGGACCAGGCGTTCGCATCATAGCACAGGACAGCACTTTAGACTAGTTTTTAATGGAAAGCTGGTGAATAGGGCTCAATGCTTTTACGGACAGAAGACTGTTTTACATAGGTGAATACATAGGCTGTATGAATGTAATTGTATTTGAATGTATTTTTAGTGTTAATGTTTGAGGGCTTTTATACTGTTTTTATACTGTGTTGTTATGAGGGCATCGAATTGTGCCTTTTGGAAGCCTCCGGGGGTTGAGAAGAGCGGGGTAAACTGCCGAAAATAAATAGATAAATAAATAAATAATAAATAAATGGCCAATCATTCACCACCCCCTTAAAGGGGTTCACCCCCCCCCCCAAATTCCACTGAGCCTCCCACCGCCCCCTTGGATCGCCTCACCACCCACCGGGGGTGGTACCACCCACTTTGAGAATCAGTGATCTAGTGCAGTGTTTCCCAACAGCTGTGACACCGCACAGTAGTGTGCCGTGATGGACCTCCTGCTGTGCCGCGAGAAAAGCTCTCTGCCCCCCTTCCTTCCCCCCTCCTCCTCCCAAACTCCTGCTGCTTGGGGGGGGAGGAAGGGCCGGACGGTGGCAAAGAAAAAAGAAGAAGACGGGGCCGGGGCACTGTCTCCTTTGGCCATTTCCCCAGCCAGCCTCCAATCCACCATGACTCCCGCCATGACTCTCGCCCCTCGTTCGCTGAAGCCGCGCTGAGGAGGAGCCCCACCCACTGAAGCCCGTCCACCACTCATGCTCCTCCTCCTCTGCGTGGCTTCAGCGAGCGAGGGACGGGAGTCATGGCAGAGAGTGGCGCCGGGGACAGGGGCCATGACTCCCGCCCCTTGCTCGCACTGCCCCCTCAAGGCTGGAGAAGCTGTGGGAGAGCTGAAGCTGGGGGGAGGGGACGGAGCATGGCGCGGCCTTGGTTCTGACCTTTCCCCCCAGCTTCAGCTCTCCCACAGCTGATCCAGCCTTGAGGGGACACTGCCAAGCCAGCATTGTGCTGGCTCTGCCACTGCTGGCTTGGCACTGCCCCCTCAAGGCTGGAGAGGTTGTGGGAGAGTGGAAGCCAAGGGGAGGGGACGGGGCATGGCATGTCCTGGCTCTGCCCCCGCCCTGGCTCCGGCACTCCCAGCAGCTGCTCCAGCCTTGAGGGGCAGTGCCAAGCCAGCATTGTGCTGGCTCTGCCACCGCTGGCTTGGCATTGCCCCTCAAGGCTGGAGCAGCTGCTGGGAGAGCTGAAGCTGGGGGCAGGAGTGGGGCATGGCATGGCCTGGCTCCACCCCCCTCCCCAGCTTCAGCTCTCCCACAGCTTCTCCAGCCTTGAGGAGGCAGTGCCAAGCCAGCATTGTGCTGGCTCTTCCACTGCTGGCTTGGCATTGCCCCCTCAAGGCTGGAGAAGCTGTGCGAGAGCCGAAGCCAGGGGGGGGAGGGCGGGGCATGGTGCAGCCTGGCTCCTCCCCCTCCCTCGGCTTCGGCACTCCCAGCAGCTGCTCTCACCATCCCCCAGCTGTTCTTTACTGTGTTAGAGTGTCATTTTGTGTCATTTTGGTTGGATTTTTTAAATGTTAAAAGTGTGCCGCGGCTCAAAAAAGGTTGGCGAACACTGGCTTAAGGAACTGGGCATGTTCCGCTTGGATATTCGAAGGTTGGAAGGGAATATTAGAGCCAGGATAAAATGTGTGAAAGAAGACCTTGGAGAAGATGGTGTGCTCCAGAGACAGGCCCACCATCACACCTGAATGAGGGTTTGTGTAGACCAGTGTGCCGGGGCACACTAGTGTGCCGTGAGCGATCATCAGGTGTGCCGCGGGAAATTAGAACCTCCAGGGGGGGGGGAGAGTCTAGTGTGTTGAAGTATAAAAACCCTAAGAAACCTACCTCGATAAAGGCACAAAATTACAACCACCCCCCTCCCCACCCGTCGTCTACTTGGTCTCTCCCTCTCCATGCATTGGGAAGGCCCGCCTCCCTTTCCCCAAGTAGAGACCTCCTCTTGCCTCCTGGGGGTTCTGCGTGGGAAGTTTGGCCCAGTTCTATCATTGGTGGGGTTCATAATGCTCTTTGATTGTAGGGGAACTATACATCCCAGCAACTACAACTCCCAAATGTCAATTTCCCCTGAACTCCATCTGCGTTCATATTTGGGCATATTGAGTATTCATGCCAAGTTTGGTCCTGATCCAACATTGTTTGAGTCCACAGTGCTCTCTGGATATAGGTGAACTACAACTCCAAAACCCAAGGTCAATGCTAGGCATGAGAAAAAATTTATGAAAATGAAATGATTCGTAAGAAATTCGTAAGAAATGCTACTTTCGAGTATTTCCGCACCTGGAACGCCAACCAGGAAGTGGACTTTCTTTATAGAACTTCGGGGGCCAGGATTTTCTTAAGTGTCGTTATTAGGTCGTAAGGGGGGGGGGGGACCCTCCGTCTCTCTCACCACCCTCCCACCTCTCTTGCCAATAAGTATTATGGCAAGGCAAGCCCTAAACTCGCTCCTTCTTTCGGCTGGAAGCCCGGAAAAAATGTAAACAGAGAGGATTACTCAGAAGTAAATCTGCAAAGGAGGGCACTTTGGATGAAGGGCCCTCCTTTGGATTTACTTGAGGAAACCTCTCTGTTTACATTTTTCCAGGCTTCCTGCCTCTCCTGCCTGCCAGGATCTAAAGCATCAAAGAGTATTGGGGTGAGAAACCAACCTAATGTATCATAGAATGAATGCTACTGTAAGTGCCTAATATTATAAGTAATCCAACTGGTCATACCTACATTCCATGCACATGCAATAATACAGCAGTAATAACAATAACAAGAGGTAAAATTCAAACCGAAGTATTCTGACTGGTCTCTCCTCATGCGGTGCAAATGGGCTCTTCTCTATTAGCCCTGGAAAAGCCAGCGTTTTCTTGGGAGCACACACATACATATTCTTGGGGGATTTGCTGCAGAATCCGGGCTCATAGAGAAGATTCTGCAGCAAATCCCCCCAAGAATATGTATGTGTGTGCACCCAAGCAGAAAACGCTGGCTTTTCCGGGCTCACAGAGAAGGGCCCGTTTGCACCGCTTGAGGAGGAACCAGTCAGAATACTTCGGTTTGAATTTTACCTCTTGTTATACCCATTGTTATTACTGCTGTATTATTGCATGTGCATGGAATGTAGGTATATGACCAGCCTGGGCAAACTTGGGCCCTCGCTCCCTGGGGATTGGGGTGAGAGAGAGGCAGTGAGGAGCCGGGGGGGGGCTCCTCCTCCTTTTCTTTTGCTGCTTCCAAGAATAGAATACCCCCTCCCTCCCTCCTTTGCTCCCTCCTTCCTATTTGGAGAGTCCCATCTAGAATTCAGTGTGATTTATTCAAGTTTTGGCCTACAACTCCCAGAAATCCCAGCCAATTTTCCAGCTGTTAGGATTTCTGGGAGTTGTAGGCCAAAACCATCTGGAATGCGCATGCGCTGGCATACGAACTACTAACGAATTTCGTTAGTAATTAAGTTACATTTTAGAAATTTTTGGAAAATTTTTGTTAAGTCTTTCTTTTAGTAATCAAAAAAAATCCCCCCCCCCCCCATTTGATTTTAGAATCGCCATTTTTGGGTTCGAAACCATGCCTAGTCAATGCCCACCAAACTCTTATAGCATTTTCTCTTGCTTATAGGAGTTCTGTGTGGGAAGTTTGTGTCTTTCCGCCATTCCTGCCAGGATATCTATGTTGAGTTCATCGAAACAGGCCCAGGTTTCACACTGAGTGTATAAATACATTTAGAAACATATTAACTATATGTATGACTGTGTTAGAGTGTCGTTTTGTGCGTCTTTCTGCCATTCCTGCCAGGATATCTATGTTGTGTTCATCGAAACAGGCCCAGGTTTCACACTGAGTGTATAAATACATTTAGAAACATATTAACTATATGTATGACTGTGTTAGAGTGTCGTTTCGTGTGTCTTTCTGCCATTCCTGCCAGGATATCTATGTTGAGTTCATCAAAACAGGCCCAGGTTTCACACTGAGTGTATAAATACATTTAGAAACATATTAACTATATGTATGACTGTGTTAGAGTGTCATTTTGTCTCATTTTGGTTGGTGGTGTGCCCCAGGATTTTGTAAATGTAAAAAGTATGCCACTGCTCAAAAAAGGTTGGAAAACACTGGTGTAGACTACAACAGAATGTATTCATTTTGCTTAAGTGCGTTTGAGTTCATCCAGAAGAACTAGGTTCATCTCTAAGTTTAGTTCAATCAGGAGGTTCGATGGGGATGTGGAGCTGTCCCAAAGCATGACCAGATGTTGGGGAGATAGAGCAGAAGGACATGGTCTTAACCCTTGGAGGAAGTTTCAGGTCATTTCAACATACCAGTTCCTTCTCCACCTGAAAACCCACACAATTTCCCGAGAGGATTCCTAAACACAGGCATGACTTATGTAACCCCAGTGGTTTCAGCTCCAAGCCCCTCCTTTGTGGTTTTCCTGTGTTATTATAGGGATGCATCATTTCTCCGGTTGCAACACATCTCTCCAAGCCATGCAGATATTTGCTGCCCATGGTTCTTGTCTATATACACACACAAACACGTGATAGAAGTGAAAATATGTATGTGTGTATGTAGCCATGGTGCCCACTTCCACAGACAGGCTTCGACATCCACAAACAGATTTAACCCACAGTGAGAGCAGGCCCGGATGACCCATAAGGCCACCCTAGACCATGGCCTAGGGCAGGGGTGGGCAACCTACGCCCCGCGGCCCGGATGCGGCCCGGCAGCCGATTCTGTCCGGCCCGGGGAGAAGGGCGTCGGGGGCGGGGCCAAGAGGAAGGGGTGCTGCTGCCGCCATCCCATCACGGGCTCTGTGGGGCCTGTGTCGGCAGACAGGCTGGAGAAGCGGTGACTTTGGAGTGCCTGCCATCCCTGGAGGCGATCCGGGCCTGCAGCGGGAGTAGTCGGCAACCTGCGGCAGCTGATCGCCCTGGCGACCTGGAAGAGCTGATTGCCTTCTGGGTCGCCAGGGCGATCAGCCACCTCAGATCGCCGACTGCTCCCTGCAGGCCCGGATCGCCTCCAGGGATGGCAGGCACTCCATAGCAGGGCGATCAGCTGGGAACGGCTGGAGGCGGAGCGGGCGGAGGGCTGCAGCCTCCGATCGCCTGCTGCTCTGCTCTCCTCTACTGCGGCGGCTGGGCCTGCTTTGCCATCCTCTGGGTTGAGTCCACTGGGCCATTCCATCTTGGTTCGCACCTTGTCTTCTTGAATTTAATTTAATTTAATTTTAGGGGTTTTTATTATTATTTTATAATAATTTTATAATAATATAATTAATAATATAATATAATGTTATATTATATTATAATTTCAATATATTATAATGTCTATATATATATATATACTATAATATAATAATTATGATATTAATACTAATAATATATGAATATTTCTTGATATATTAATATGTTAATATTAATGGTGTATAATATATAGTAAATATAGTAAATAAATAAAAAAATTATGTAGATTAGAATGTAGTTCCACCTTTAGGTGCGGCCCTCCATAATATTTTTGGCTCTCGTGTGGCCCCTTGGGAAAAAAATAATTGCCCACCCCTGGCCTAGGGGCACAAGCCAAGGGGGGCGCAATTCACACGGACCCCCCAAAAATGTTGAAACAAAACTGCAACACGCGGCATGGAGATGACTCTCTCTTTCTCTCGGGGGGAGGGTGGGGGGGAGCGCTGCGAGGGGGGGGGAGGAGGGAATGGCACCCCCCTTGCCATCGCCCCCACCCCCTTGTTAAGGAAGGAGTGTGCGAGGAGGAGGCAGCGGAGGGAAGCCCCCAGTGCCGCTGCCGGGCATGCGCGGCACCCAGGAACATGGCGGAGGAGGCAGAGGCACTCGTGCCCTCCTGCTGAGCATGCCCGGCCGCGCTCAGGGGCAGGGCTTCCCCCTCCTCCTCCTCCCTCGTGCCCTTTTCATTGAGTCAAGGAAAGAGGGCGTGTAGCGAGGGGCCGGAGGCTTCCTTCCTTCCTCCTCCTCCCGCACCCTCCTTCCTTGACTCAAGAAAGGAGGGCGCGCTGACGAGGAGGAGGAGGCGGGGAGGCCCCGCCCCAGGGCCGCTGCGAGATTGCTTTTCCTCTCTCTCCTCCTCTCGGGGAAGGAGGCCCTGCCGTGCAGCATGCACCGCTATTTCCAATGGGTGTTTTTGGGGGCTGTGTTTCGGAGGGGGGGTGAGGTAGGGGGGCCGGTTTTGTTGTGCCCTGTAGGTACCTTGTGCCATGGGGGAATGTGTTTGGGGAGGTTGGTGTTTCTGGGGCTTATAGTTTTCGTGTCTATTTGCCCCGTTGCACGACCATTCGCTTTTTATATATATAAGATATATTGACTCAAGGAAGGCGGGGGCGTGGCACCGCGAGGAGGAGGTGGGGGTGGGGTAGAGGTTGGTTTGGGGGCGTAATTCCAGAGTGTGGCCTAGGGCGCCAAAAGGGGTTAATCCGGGCCAGAGCGAGAGCCAAGGACGTATCTCCCAACCCTTGCCAACGTCTTCTCCAAACACCATACTGCCCACCACCAAATGAATGCTTTCATTCAGGGACAATTTCATCCTAGATTATATGTGTTTCCTCCATCACGGACATCCCATTGGTGTGGAATTTACATGATCCCACCTGCCACACCCTTAACCATTTCCAACTGTGTCTGCATAACAAACGAAGCAGAAATAATCAGCAACTAAACATACTGGAGGAGCTTAGGGGATTGACTCCACATGATGGAAGTTGTAGTTCACCCTGCATCAAGTCAGAGCACTGTGACTCCCCACGGCCAATGGATTTGGACTACATTTGGCACACAGAAACCCCATGACCAAAGAAAAATACTGGAGAGGTTTGGGGGGAATTCGCCGTGATTTATAGCTGTTGTAGTTGCTGGGATTTATAGTTCACCTGCAATCAAAGAGCACTCTGGACCCCACCAGTGATGGCCCTGGACCTAACTTAGTACACAGAACCATCACGACCAACTGAAAAAAACTGGAGGGGTTTGGAGGGAACTGACCTTCATTTCTGGAAGTTGTAGTTCATGTACATCCAGAGACACTATGACCACCACCGATTATGGATCTGGATGTAATTTGGCACACAGGACCCTTATGACCAACTGAACCAACAGGAGGGGTTTGAGGGTACTGACCCACCATGGTGGGAGCTGTAGTTTATCCTGCAGCCAGAGATCATACTGAACTCGACCAATGATGCATCTAGAGGAAACTTGCCCAACACGCCAAACTTTACGTACTGATGGAGTTTCAGGGGGTAAACCTGTCATGATGTGAGTTGTGGTTCACCTACAACGCTGGGTACCCATATATTCTGTATATTGTTTGACAGAAAGGGTAACAGATCATTCAAAATAATTTCCATTTGGCTTTAGTTAGGGTTGACCTTCTCCACTGACCATTCTCCATCTACATCAGTGTTTCCCAACCGGTGTGCCGCGGCACACTAGTGTGCCGTGAGCAATCATCAGGTGTGCCGTGGGAAATGGGAATCTCCAATACCCTTTCTTCCCCCTCCTGCCCAACACTTTTTCTTCTCAACTCGGGCTCCATCTTCCCAGCCTCGCTCTGCTCGCTTTGCCTCGCTTTGCACACGCTGCCGCCATTTTGATCTGATGGGGCAGCGTGAGCGTGTTCAGGAGGGGAGGGGGGAGGGAGGAAGACGTGACCCATGTGGGCGCTACTGCGAAGACTAGCCCCATGTCTTCCTCCCTCCCCCTCCCCTCCTGAACACTCACGCTGCCCCTCGGATCAAAATGGCGGCAGAAGTGGCAGTGTAGAAGAAGAAAGTAAGTGTTGGGCATGAGGGGAAGGAAGGGAGGGGGGAGGGAGGAAGAGGTCTCTGTCGAAAGCTGGCATGGGCAAACTTGGACCTTCCGGGTGTTTTGGACTCCAACTCCCACCATTCCTAGCAGCCTCAGGCCCTTTTCCTTTTTCCCCCTCAGCCACTTAAGCAGGGAAGGGCCTCAGGCTGTTAGGAATGGTGGGAGTTGGAGTCCAAAGCACCCAGAGGGCCGACGTTTTCCCATGCCTGTTTGAGGGACCTTAAAGTGGTGAGCCTCCTTCCAACGTTGTGATTCTGGATAGAAAACAAACAACAACATATTTATTTTATTTATTAATTAATTATTCAATCTTATATTCCGCTCCTCCCTGCAAGCTCGGGGCGGATCACAACAAACAGTAAAAAATGCTGCGCATACAACTTGCAGCCATACATAGCATAAAAACATAACACATAAAACCGGTATACATTAAAATCAGAAAATTCGATTTCTAAAAACTCCAGGCATAACCCTCAGGGCAGGATTAGCTTGTCAATTAGTCAAAGGCCATTTTAAAAGAACAGTCTTACAAGCTCTTCGAAAAGGGCCGAGCTCTGAAATCGCTCGGGTAGCATCAGGCAGCGAGTTCCACCATACTGGGGCCACCACAGAGAAGGCCCTCTGCCTCGTTGTGGATAGATGGCAGGAGCGGATCGATGGAACCAATAGCAGATTTTGCTCTTCTGAACGTAGTGATCTCGGGGGGCCTTAAAGGTAAGTACCAGCACCTTGAAGACAATTTGGTACACTATGGGAAGCCAGTGCAGTTGCCGGAGGATGGGAGTAATGTGCTCCTCACTGGTGCTCCCACCAGCAAGCGAGCAGCGGCATTCTGCACCAGCTTGAGTCCCGGATTGTTGACAAGGGAAGGCCAACGTGAGGGCGTTACAGTAGTCCAGTCTCGAGATGACCGTTGCTTGGATCACCGTGGCCAGGTCATCCCTGGACAGGTAGGGCGCCAGTCGCCTAGCCTGGCGAAGATGGTAAAACGCTGTTTTGCTGACCATGGAGACCTCCATGGTCAGCAAAGGGTCCAATTTGACACCCAAGCTCTTAACAAGGGATGACGAGCTTAGTTGCTCACCATCCAGGGTAGGCAACCGGCACCCACCCAGCCCAGGGCGACCAGGCCACAAGATCTCCGTCTTCGACGGATTCACCTTCAGCCGGCTGGAACGCAGCCAGCCAGTCACGGCTTCGAGGCATCGATGGAAACAATTGGGTACGGTATCCGGCCTGCCGTCCATTCTCAGCAGAAGCTGGGTGTCATCCGCATACTGATAACACTCCAGACCAAAGTCGCGAACCAGCTGTGCCAGGGGCGCATATATACGTTGAATAATAAGGGGAGAGGATGGCCCCTGGGGGACCCCACAGCAATGGGAGTCTCCCAGAGACCCCCCCTCCACACGTTGTCCCCGATCCTGGAGGAAGGAGGTCACCCACTTAAGGGCGATCCCCCTAACCCCAGTCACGGCTAAACGGTGGGTCAACAAGGCATGATCTACGGTATCAAACGCTGCTGTTAGATCTAACAAAACAAGCAGTGCTGATCCACCCTGGTCCAGCTGGCGGCGAAGTTGGTCTGTAATGGCGACAAGCACGGTCTCCATCCCATGCCCAATACGGAAGCCGGACTGGAAGGGGTCAAGCCCAGCTGTGTCGTCTATGAACCGCTGCAGCTGATCCGCTGCTGCCCTCTCAATCACCTTGCCTAAAAAAGGCAAATTAGACACAGGTCGGTAACATAACATAACATTGTTTGAGTCCACAGTGCTCTCTGGGTGTAGGTGAACTACAACTTCCAAACTCAAGGTCAGTACCCAAGCAAACCCTTTCAGTACTTCCTGTTGGCAATTAGAGTTCAATAGGTCAAGTTTGGTTCAATTCCATTGTTGCAAGAGTTCAGGATGCTCTTTGATTGTGTGTGAACTATAAATCCCAGAAACTGTAACTCCCAAATGTCAAGGTCTATTTCCCCCAAACAACATCTGTGTTCACGTTTGGGCATATTGAGTATTCATGCCAAGTTTGGTCCTCATCCAACATTGTTTCAGTCCACAGTGCTCTCTGGATGTAGGTGAACTACAACTCCAAAACTCAAGGTCAATGCCCACCAAACTCTTATAGTATTTTCTGTTGGTCTATTTTGACATTGCTCCCGTTTTCAACCACATATCTGTGTGCGATGAGCTTCTCTAGCTGGACTGCGATAAAACTAAACACAGAGAGAGACGGACAGCTGTTGAGCAAGACCTTCGTGTGTGTCTTTCTGCCATTCCTGCCAGGATATCTATGTTGTGTTCATCGAAACAGACCCAGGTTTCACACTGAGTGTATAAATACATTTAAAAACATATTAACTATATGTATTTCTGTGTTAGAGTGTCATTTTGTGTCACTTTGGTTGGTGGTGTGCCCCAGGATTTGGTCAATGTAAAAAATGTGCCGCGGCTCAAAAACGGTTGAAAAACACTGATCTACATCAGGGAATAAATGCAATTTGGCACCCTTATAACAGCCATAGTCCAATGCCTTTGAATTATGGGTGCTTTAATTTTGCAAGATATTTAGTAGGCATGAGAAAAAAGTTATGAAAATGATTCGTTTTGTAAGAAATTCGTAAGAAATGCTACTTTTGAGTCTTTCCGCACCTGGAACGCCAACCAGGAAGTGGACTTTCTTTTTCGAACTTCGGATTTTCTTAAGAGTCGTTATTAGGTCGTAAGGGGGCACCTCCTTCTCTCTCTGCCACCCTCCGCCTCCCTTGCCAATAAGTATTATGGCAAGGCAAGCCCTAAACTCGCTCCTTCTTTCGGCTGGAAGCCCGGAAAAAATGTAAACAGAGGATTACTCAGAAGTAAATCTGCAAAGGAGGGCACTTTGGATGAAGGGCCCTCCTTTGTGGATTTACTTCTGAGTAAACCTCTCTGTTTACATTTTTCCAGGCTTCCTGCCTCCTGCCCTGCCAGGATCTAAAGCATCAAAGAGTATTGGGGTGAGAAACCAACCTAATGTATAATAGAATGAATGCTACTGTAAGTGCCTAATATTATAAGTAATCCAACTGGTCATACCACATTCCATGCACATGCAATAATACAGCAGTAATAACAATAACAGGTAAAATTCAAACCGAAGTATTCTGACTGGTCTCTCCTCATGCGGTGCAAACGGGCTCTTCTCTTATTAGCCGGAAATTAGCCGGGAAAAGCCAGCATTTGCTGCTTGGGAGCACACACATACATATTCTCGGGGGGTTTGCTGCAGAATCCCGGGCTCATAGAGAAGATTCTGCAGCAAATCCCCCAAGAATATGTATGTGTGTGCACCCAAGCAGAAAACGCTGGCTTTTCCCGGCTCACAGAAAGAGCCCGTTTGCACCGCATGAGGGTGACCAGTCAGAATACTTGGTTTGAATTTTACCTCTTCTTATACCCATTGTTATTACTGCTGTATTATTGCATGTGCATGGAATGTAGGTATATGACCAGCCTGGGCAAACTTGGGCCCTCGCTCCCTCGGGATCGGGGTGAGAGAGGCAGCGAGGAGGAGGGGCTCCTCCTCCTTTTCTTTGCTGCTTCAAGAATAGAATACCCCTCCCTCCCTCCTTCCCTCCCTCCTTCCTATTTGGAGAGTCCCATCTAGAATTCAGTGTGATTTATTCAAGTTTTGGGCCTACAACTCCCAGAAATCCTTTTTTTGTTAGTCTTCCTATTAATAATACAAAAAAATCCCCCCCCCCCCCCATTAGATTTTTGATTCCCTATTTTTGGGTTCTAAACCATGTCTAATATTTAGCCATCTCTGCCAAAGTGCTGAGACCTCCCCAATCTAAAACTCCCAGAACAAGTTGCCATGATAGAGTCTCAAAAAAGAAGAAGAAGAAAGGAAAACGACTGGCTAGAAGGGAGTCTTTAGTTGTACTTATAATTTGGCCACTTGGAAATTTCAGCGCGGATGGGCTCTCCCGGTGATACAAAATCGCTGACGTCGCTGTGGGCCATGATGAGATAGTCCTCCGACAAGTATCCAATCTTCACAGAAAAGTCAAGCAGGCATTTGAGAGATTTCCATGCCTCTTGGTTGGGAAGCTTGTCTGCGGAATCAAAAGTCGATATACAACAGTTACAACAGTCATTACTACAAGTCTATTCTTATTGATACAACACATGTGGAAATTAGAGGCGGAAAGAATATTCTAATATCTTGGGGGGGAAACATGTTTTTCAAGTGTTGAGAAACCTGACTAGACGAATCCTGGATTGGACAGAATTTTCACAATTTGAAGCTTTTTCTGCACAAAATTCCCATTTTATTTATTTACTAGCTTGGGTACCCGGCGGTGCCCGGGTTATTTGAGGAAGGTATTGTGTGTCAAGGTTGGTTCCTATTAGATGTTTATGTGGCTTGCAGTGGTCTCAGGAACTTAGTGAAGGTACTGCGAGTCCCATCGGCCGTGGTCCATCCCCCTCCAAACAGCACCAGGATGTAGAGTGGGTCATGGGGGCTGTGTGTGTCACATTTGGTCTTGATTATTCTCTGGATGAGGGTTGTAGCAGTCTCGGAAGGTGAGTGAAGGTATGTAAAGTCCCATCAGCTGTGGTCTGTCCTCCTTGAAACAGCACCAGGGGGTTGAGTGGGTCAAGGGGGCTCTGTATTGTAATTTGTAATTGTGGCATTGGCCCCCCCACTCCCCACCTCCCAGGGAGGGAAGGAGGGAAGGAGTGACGTCACCCTGGGAGGAGACGGAGCAAACAAGGAAGGCGGGCCTGGTGGAAGAGGAGGAAGGGAGTGATGTCACCCTGAGAGGCCCCGCCCCCAGCTGAGTAGCAGGGAGGAGGGAGGGAGGAAGGGAAGGAAGCAGGGGCAGCCCAACCTATCCCGGGGGGATAAGCGATCATTATTTTGGTGCCCCCGTGGCTCCCGACCGCGCCCACGCATGCACAGCATTTTTCACTCATGCGCGAATGTCTGCACATGCGCACTGGCTTCAGCGCGCCTCCACCTGGAGCGCGCTTGGGCTTCAGTGCGCATGTACTGGCTGGCTCGCACATCTCTGAACATTCGTGCGTGCGCGGCGGCGCCCAGCATGGCGGCGTCCGGCGCCCAGCACGGCTGGGGGGCACGTGTCCAGCCCGCGATACGGCCGGCTGCGGAGGCTTGAGCGGGCCGCACTGGCTCCCGAGCACGCCTCCAGCCAGTGCATGCGAAGGCACAGCCGGCGCGCCGCCGGCGGGCTGGCTGCGAGGCGCGGCGGCGGCATGGCCAGCATGGCAGCGCCCCTCCCAGGTGGCGACGCCCCCCACGTGGCGACACCCTACGCTGCTGCTTACTCCACCTAATGGAAAGACTGGCCCTGGAAGGAAGCTGCTTCTGCTGCTCCTCGCTTTGCGTGTCCTGCCTTGAGACCAGGCTCGGCCCTCCCTCCCTCCGGGGCCTTTGTGCTTCAACTCCCGCCATTTCCAAGGGCTGGCCACGGAGGATTTTTTAATTAACTCTTTTTTTGGTCCGTGAATTGCACCCCTCCGGCTTGCACCCTAGGCCACGGCCTAGGTTGGCCTTATGGGTAATCCGGGCCTGGTTCCATAGGGTGAAGGACATACCTGTGAAGGTCCCTATGAAAGCAATGCCAAGGGAGATGTCATTGTAGCCATAGGTGTGGGCACCTTCGCTGCGCCATCCACGTCCTTCATAAACATAACCATCCTCACCAATCAGGAAGCTGGAAAAGAAGGAAGGAACGAAGGAAGGAAGGAACGAAGGAAGGAACGAAGGAAGGAAGGAAGGAACGAAGGAAGGAAGGAACGAAGGAAGGAAGGAAGGAAGGAAGGAAGGAACGAAGGAACGAAGGAACGAAGGAACGAAGGAACGAAGGAATGAAGGAACGAAATTTTGAGTGTTGATGATCCTTCAATCCTATAGTCCAAGAGCAGAGAACCTTCTACAACCCAGTGGCTGAATCCGATTCCCTCCCAACCAAGGTTCAGCACATATCTCTTCCAAAGTTGAGGACAAAACCTTAATGAGATCAAGTTATCTCACAGGCCACCAGCCAACTTTGATATTGACCAGGTCAACACAGAGGGCACTATGAGAA
>JARBWK010001539.1:0-18620 GCA_030556195.1 Anolis apletophallus | reverse complement strand
CTCCATGCTTATTGGGAAGCACTGCTTGAAAATCAAGAAAAAAAGGGGGTGCCCAAATAATACATGCAAAGCTGATCAAACAACCGGGGGATAAAACCAAATAGTAAAGACGCCCTGCACTTTTCCTCTGCTGCTGAAAACAGTGGATGGGGCCCTTTTAATGAACCTGCCACATTAGGGGGATTCTCGCCCCCACCACTGGATAAATTATACCGTTTGTGGTTTTGCCCCCCTGGCATCCGTAAAATTTAAGCAGTAATAAAAGGAAAAAATTTGACATTTTTGGACTGTTCATACCACCCAAATCCAACATCTTAAATAAAGAAATATTCCTAAGATCTGAGATACTGGGAACAAGCAAGAGTCTGAAAGTGGCAGCCTAAAACCCAAAAAAGTCAACCAGTGGCTGAGACCCATGAGATATGAGCCCATGACATGCAAGTGTAGAGAAGAGCAAACCATGGACCACTTATCAATGCAGCCTGAGCCCTGCCACATGACAATGAAGGAGTTTACAGAAAAACCAGAGGCAGCCATGGACAGCCCTGGTAAAAGGAAATTTAGTATAACGCCAAGTTTATAACTTTTTGTAGCTTACTTTTAAACTGTATTCTCAATTTGCTTCTGACACAAAAATAAATAAATAACTGAGTTAATTTTTTAAGGAGGGAATAATATAAAAGTAAAAGGGGGCTCCCTAGGGAAAAATATTAGCATTATCAAAGCTTTAAAAAATTTTTTTAGTATTTGGGATGAGATATGCAAGCGTGATTCAGCAGAATTGTCCATAGAGTCAGGAGGCCTAGAAATTTTTTAGAGATAATATAAATCAATTTGAAAAAGGTAAACCTTGGTGGAGGGCTAATTATATATTACTTTAATTATATTATGTCAGAGGTCTCAAAGCAGAAACAGGAATGAAATATTTTAATCGATGGGTGGGTGGAGGAAGATGGGGAACATGCAGGCAGAGGTTCATGGAAATTTGTAGGGCTAGAAAAACCCTCAGCAGACCTATTCCAGTTTTGTCCACACTTCATGCTGGGTCCTTTTGTTTCCCAATCTGATTTATATTTTTTTCCTGCAGCTCCCCCAGGCATGCAAAAAATGTGTTCCCGGCTGCTGGGAATCCCCTTTTGTCCCGGTTTTTAAACCACAGAGTTATAGAAGAAGTGAAGAAAGGGATTATGTTGGGGTCACTTGGGGCCTGGCTTTTGTAAAAGTCTGCCATAATCATTTTCCCCCAAACCCATGAACCCCAAATTGAATTTTATTTTTTCCCCTTCCACAAAATTTTAAATTTCAGGGAGACTGTTCCTTTCAACTCTGAATCACTTAATGAAAAACCCTGATGTTGTCCCTTAGGATACACTAAAAGTCACAAATCATCTTTTTTAAAAAGGGGTCAAATAAAATCTCAAAGTGCCATGGCACTGTGTTGACTGGGACAAATTCTCAATGTTTCACGGAGGGTCTTTTACCAATGATAAGGACTTTCCCAGAATCATTGGGAGAAAAAGGATATTTAAATGGCTGAGGAAAAACCTACACAGCTCTCAGCTCACCGCCATCCTCACACAAACCATCGGGCTTTTGGCAAATCCCGATTAGGGGAAATTAAATTGGCTGCAACATTAAGGAGTTAAATTTTTCCGGACATCAATTTAGCAACATGTGCTTTTAATCACTATACATTTATTTCCCCGGGGACGCTTTTTAAAAGCCAAACCCAAACAAATTTGGTATTTTAAAATAAACTGAAGTTCACACCCATAATTAAGTCACTTCTTTTTTCCCTTTCTAGACAGCAGCCACCATTCCTATCATTAAAAGCAATATGTTATCAAACCCCCAGCCAAAAAGAGCACCAGGCCTTTAGAAAAAATTTGGGTTTTACATCAATCCATTTTTTGACCTTTTTTTTGAAAGGAAACAAAGGATTGTAAAATGGGGAAAAATGGGTGAACTTCCCGAAAAAAAACCTAAGGAAGTTTTTTTCAGGTAAGAACGTAACCCGTGATAATGGGAAACTGCAACAGAGTTTAATTTAGAAGGATGTACCCCCCGAAAGGGGGTAAAAAATTTTGGGCGATCCAGAAAATTAGTTGTCCACACAATGACCCAAAAAAGAAAAAAAAAGGAAAAATCCCAAAAGTGTAGGGGTGTTTTTGATTTTCTTGTTTTGTTTTTTTTGTGGACCGTTTAACTCCCCCTCTTCTCCTGGTGCCTCAGGGACAACCCCCAAGCTGGGGAAAAAGGGTGGTTTGGGACTTTAGAGGGGACAAATTGTGCATAACACCAGGGGTCCCCCTACTAAACCCACAGGCCAGAGAAACCTCAAAAGGGCAACCCCCCAAAGTTTAATGCATTGGTCCCTAAAATTTTTTTAGCTACTGAGCACTTGGAAATAAAGTTTTCAATGAGCCCCAAGAAATTTAAGGGGTATAGATAGAAAACAGACAGAATCTTCGGGCCAGATTTTCCAGCGAATAGGCAACAGAAATATAGAATGTTTAAATTTCCCCATAAAAACCTAGCCGTTCGTGTGAATAATGACACTCTCATTCAATTCACAAGGTAAAATATAACTTTGTATTAAATTTAAATTTTTAAAAAAATTGGCAGGGAAAAAACAACAGCAATTAAAATCCCTTTCCCCAAACACCCTTTTCCTCTCACAAATTTTTAATCCTAACCCTGTCCTCTTAAACGGAAAAACCCAACGGGCCAAATTTTAACTGACAAATCCTCAACATTCCATTCATCAGTCCCGAGAAAAGCCCCATCTGGTGTCAAACATATCAAAATTGCAGAAAATAATCTTGGGGGATCTGAATTGCCATTCAAAATACAAAACCACACTTTTCTGAGCAACAAAAGTACACATTACTTATAATAAAATCTTTTTTACAAAAAAATTTTTAAATTTTACAATTAGTAAAAGTTTTTGGGAAACATATAAACCCTTATTTTCATCTGAGGGAACATATACAGGATTAAAAAAACCATCCTTTAAATTTTTCAACATTTGATACCTTAAAAAATTTTTTGGTTTTTGCTTTAATCCTTAAAAATTTTTGATATTGCTATACAAGATTGAAATCAGAAAAATAAAGATATTTTTATCTTCAAAATTTAACTGGGTTTTCTAGAGCCTTTATCCCTTAGTTCTGTACAACAGTCAGAAAAGCAGAAAATTGGCTTCGAGGGATAAACAAACGTGTGACTGTTTAGGGTTTTAAAAAATGTCATTTGTACCCCTTTAAAAACCAATTAGATACCCAAATAAATTTTTTGTTCGTTGTCACCAAAATTTTGGTCTCCAAACCCCTTCATACCGCTTTTTTTTGGGAAAAATTTTGGTTTTTTTCACATGTTCCTTTCAAATATCTTAACACTTTTTTAAAAGGGAATCAGTAAATTTTCATTCACTCTCCTGTTAGTACTTTAAAGGGGGCATAGGCTTTTTTTGGCCTAGCCCAATTCCAAATACAAGGGGCCCCCAAACCACGATCTATACAATGTTTGATTGAAAAAACATTTCCCCCTCAAATTTTTTTTTAAAAAATCGGGGTACCTTTGGGAGTTGCTGTTTTACAAAAAATTAATCTTGTTCCCCAAGTAACTAAAAAATTTTGTTTTTTTGATCTGGACAAATATCTTTTTCAGTTCTGGTTACTTTCGCCTAAGTTTTTCCCGGACTTCCCAAGATTTTTTACAGTCATACTTATTTAGTCCCTTAAAAACTTTTCCCAATCCCTTTTGGGAGGGGTGTGGTACTAAAAAATCATCGACAAAAACCAAAAAAAAAATGGTTTGTTTTTAGACTTTTTTCCTTTTCTTATATGGAATGTTTTTCCCCACACTGCTTTTTTCGAAGCCAAGACCCTTTAATTTTTTCGTCTATACACTGGTTCCAGCATCTCGCTGCTTGCTTTACCCCGAAATAACGCTCCCGTAGTCGATATACACCAGTTGGAAATTTTTTAAAAAACCAGGTTATTCCTCATATATACATTTGTCAAAAAGCTGAAAAGCTGTGGCAATGTCAAAGTTTTTTTTATAAAATACTTTTTTTTAAAATGCCTAAAGAGTCCAATTTTTTTCAGGTCTAATCTTTTAGCAAACCCTCATCAAAATTTTGATTTTTAAATTTGCCCCCAAAAACCTTGTGCAACCAATCTTGTTTTTTGGTACAATAATGAACCATAAACCTTGTTTTTTCCCTTTTTTAAATCCCCATTTGAAACCCAAACCCCTTTTAACCTTTGGTTACATTTGCTTGTTCTAAAACATTTAATGAATGAAGGGGAATAAAATTCCCCTTCATTGTTTTTACCCAACAATCACGTTCATTTTCCCGGTCTCCAATGCCAGCGAAGTTTTAGGATCTTTCCCCCTCTATATTTCATTTCCTGACTTGGTATTTGGGCCGGGGGTTCCTTTAGTATACGGGATCTCCGGGAAATTTCTCACCCCCAGTCTCCCCCAAATCCTTAATCCCTTTGAAAAGTCCATCAACCCTGTTACAGATTCGGAACTGGCCAGTTTTTGTGGCGAAAAAATCATAAAAATTATTTTTCTTCAGATTTTTCCCTTTGCTTTTTTTCCACATTTGCCTCATCTAATACCTCTACAACTTCAGATTCATTCTTTACTCTAAAATATTTGGGAGGAACATTCCCAGTGTTCGTAATTCTATCCCAATGAGAAATTTTAAAACCACAGATCGGGAGACTGTGATCTTTTTCCCCCTGGAGAAAACCTTTCCCAAAAACCCAAAACCCTTTCGTTCCCCCTTCTTTCCAATAAATTGCATCTTTACCCAATGTTTTGATCTTTTTCTCTTTGCTGTATAGGAATTAAGAATTTGCATGAAACCCCAAAATACTTGAAAATGATCCCCCCTTTTGGGATGTTTTCCCAAAAAAACCAAATAAATGGGATTTCATTTACACTTGAGGTCCATAACCTATTCAGCACGTAATTGGCAGTGATGTTTCTGCCCAAAAACCTTTGGACATTTTTATCCTCGATTGATTTTACCATGGTTTGAATTACCCCAAAGCGACGCTCCCAATTCCATTTTTTTTTGATACCCCGGTTTGTTTCCCTTATCCAAATTTCCCATTACCCTTTTAAAAATTCTTAAGTCTTTCATTCTTAAATTCACCTCCTCTATCAGATTGAACTTGTTTAACAGTTAAATTAAATTGGTTTTTCCCCAAAATTTGTACCATTCAAAAAAATTTTTCATACACCAAAAAACCCCCTTTCGAAATGAAGAAATTTCGAACCTATCATCTACTATTACTGGTAAAACCATTCCCCCCAATATTTTTTTAAAAAGGTCCAGCTAGATCCAGGGCACTAACTTAACTTAGTTGTTACTCTATCCCCCCTTTTTTGGGAAAACAGGATAAGCCTTTAACTTTGTTTTTTTACAGACAGCACACTCTAAATAATTTCTGCATTCTGGTATTTGAATCCCCAACAGCTGTGCAGTTTTTTAAAATCTTATTATAGTTCATGGGGAAAACCCTTCCTGTGTAGCATGTGCAGACATCTGTCCCCATGCAGGGGTTTTTCCCCTTTCCCAAACTCTGAATACTATTTGTAGACATTTTATTACTAGCATTCATTCTATAAAAAACCATTTTAAATTTTCTTCCTTATACATAAAATTTTTATTACTCTTTTTAATAACTCCCCTTCAAACACAAGGGAAAAACCCCATGGTCTGAAGGTTTTTTCCCTCTAAAAATTGTGGTTCTAGCCCCGGGAACCCAAATAAACATTGCCCCAATTTTAGCCCAAGTTGACCCAAATTTAAAACTTCTCCTTTAAAAACCTTCCCCTTTTGACCATTGGCTAGACTCACAAAATTTTGCATGGGAACCAGAAAAAGGTTTTCCCTTCTCTGCTAACAATTTACTATCCTTAACAAAACTCTTCCTCCCAGAGCCCAATAATCCGGGGTACCTGAGGAATAAAATCATTGTTAAAATTTAAAACTCATAAAAGACAGCCTGAATCGGGGGCCTTTTTTTGAATTGTTGATCTGTTTTTTCTTGCTCTGTGCTGATTCCCCTTTTCTTAAACTTGTTCTGATGACATTTTTCAGTTTTGTGTCCTTTTTTATTACAAATGAACCCAGATGATGCCCAACTTTTTTGGGCCTTTTTCCTTTTCATATTGAAGCCTTTGTTGATCTTTTTCCATTAAAAGTTGTTTTGGGCATTTTTTCTGAACAACCCCAGTTCTCCAATCTAGTGAAACTAAGCCGTTGATGTCCTCTTTTTTCCCAAGATTGCATGGAGTCAATGAATGAGTTGTAGCTCTCCCCCAAAATGCTTAGTAAATTAAGCCTCTCTGATCTTTTTGAAAAATTTGGGCCCCCCTTTTTGCTGCTAAATCATTAAATGGGCCCTGGGTTTTTACTCAAATGAGTCTCTCGGCACAATTTTCCCATTGACAGAAGCTTCAGGAAAAAAAAGCCTCTGCCCCAAAAAAACTTTTGACCCTTCAGTAGCCTGTTGATACAGTTTTTCAACCCTTTTTAAACGTCACCCTGTTTTTTTTCCAAAAACTAAATTATTGGGGGTTCCTATCCAACTGACAGGATAAATGGTAGCCCTTGCCTTGCCATCTTTCAACCTTTCTGCATCAAAAAAGGCTTTGTGAAACAGGAAAAACAGCCCTCCTTTGCCAAAACCGCCCACTTTGGTACCCCATATTAAATAATTTGAGCTTCCTCTGAGTTTTTTTAAATGATCTGTGCTCCAAAAAACCCTCTTTCCAACCAGATGCTCCCGGCAAAAAATTAATTTTAGCTTTTTTTTTCTAACACTGAGGTAAAACAAACGACTTCTGCTGCAATTTCCCGGTTTTTCAAAAAATGTTTCTATGAATTTGGGTTATTAGTATCTCTGTGCCTCTGCAATTCTGGATTCTGTGTTTGGGTTCTGGGATTCCCATAACCTCTTGGCCAGATTTATGCCCCGCGGAATAGGCCCAGAAAATAAATGTTAATTCCCCATCGGCCCAAAAACCTCCAGTTCTGTTCTTGGGAAAAATGACCTCTCATTCAATTCACAAAGGGAAAAAAAACTTTTTATTGAATTGAATTTTTAAAATAACAAGCTAAGCATGGAAAAAAAAAAGCAATTACAGCTAATTTTCCCCCAAAATCCTTTCCCCACAAATATTTTAAATTTAAATGTCTCTTCTTGGGAAAAACCCAACTGACAAAATTAACTGACAAATCCTTTAACATTCCATTCATCAGTCCCCAGACAGCGATCCGGGGCAAAAAATATCACACTGCAGAAAATTTCATCTTGTTGACTCATGAATTGCCATTCAAAAAAATAATTCAAACAGAAAATAGATAACTTTTAAATTTATTTCTATCACACCCACTCTCAAAAAAAGGGTTTTGGTTTTATACCTCTCCTCCCCCCCTCTATGTGTGTGTGTATGTATATGTATGTGTGTGTGTTTGTGTGTGTGTACATACACACACACACACACATATATATATATCAGGCATGGGCAAACTTTTAGACTTAACAGTATTTCAGTGGAAGATTCCAGAGGCCAACCAGTCCAACCCCCTTCTGCCCTGCAGGAAAATCCCCGGGCCCCCTTTTTAGCAGTGGGAGGGGGAAAAGGGCTTTTGGGAAACAAGGAAAAGGGGGGAAAGGAAAGGATCTTTGGGGGGAAGGTGAGGAAAAAAGGCTTCTGGAAGCAACGGGAGGAAATGAAAGGCTTTTGGTGCTGAGGGGTGCAGGGAGAAGGGAGAAGAAAGAAGGAGGAAAGAAAGCTTGTAGGGGGAGGAGAGGAAGGAACCACTGTGTCCTTCAGTATGCTTTGCAGAGCCCTAAGGGCTCCCTGGAGCCGGTTTTAAAACCACTGGTCCCAAAGGGGTTGTGAACTGTCCCCCTGTTTAAAAGTTGAGGACCCCCAAAACACTTTAGAATTAATGCAGTTTGGGAAAAACTTAAACTGTCAAGGCTCAATGCTATGGAATCCTTTGGGAAATTTTTAGTTTTTGAGCACCAACATTTTTTGGGGAAAAAGACTAAAGAACTTGTAAAAAACAGCCCCAAGATTTTTTTAACATTGAGTCATGAAAGTTAAAATGGAGAATTTAAGTGTAGATAAATCCCGTGAAAAAACAGCCACAATTAGTACACTTTCTTTTAGCATTATAAATCTGTTTTTTAAAAGGGTTTTAACCCTCTAGACTTTTTAAAAAAGAGATGGGGGTGAAACACCTTGTTTAACTACAAAAATTCCCGTCAAGCAAATTGGGGCCCCTCCTTTACATGGGACCCCCCAAACACCTTTTTTAAAATTAATTTCTTTTCTCCACGTTGGGGTCTGTTTTCTTCTGACCCTTCTATTTTTTTGCTGCAGCAATTGAACTTGGTCCTCTCCTGTCTTGATACTGTTTTTTTTCCCCCCCCATCGACTGGCAACAAAAAAATCAACCCCCCTTTGTTTATTTGTGGCATTACGGTCATTCTGGTTAGTCTGGTTATTTTTTTATGGGGGTTTTTATGGGTTCCTGCCTGGAAATTTGGTATTTGGCATGCTAAAAAGAAAGGAAATCTAATTGATTAAAAAACCCCTAATTAATGGGACTTTTGTTGTTTTACGGGGGTTCCCGAACCAGGAAGTAGACTTCCTTTTTTCGGGCCCCCAGGCCAACAATTTGCGTTTGGGGTCGGGAAAAAAAATTTCCCAAATTTAAATTTAAATTTTGTACTACCCCACTTTCCCTGTCTTTCCCTTTTTTTTTCCCCTTCCCCTTATTCAGCCCTTTTTTTTCCCGATTTCTTTTTGGGGGAAATAAGTGGCGCTGCTGCTAGGTAGAGGCAATGCATTCTAAAGGGTTCACACAAAAACACACGCGGGGGCTTTTCCTCTCTCCAGGGTTCCCCCCCCTTCTCTTCCCGTTGCCTGTTTCCATGCATGCCCCTGCAGGGCCCGATTCAACCCCGGGCAGCCTCCCTCTCTCCAGGTTCCCCCCCCCTTCTCTTCCCCTTTTTTGTTTCCATGGATGCCCCCTTGCAGGGGCCTCCCCAAAACACACACACACACACCCCTTTTTCCTCTCTCTCCCGGGGCCTCTCAGATCTTCTCTTCCCCTTGCTCTGTTTCCTTGGGCCCAAAAGGGGGCCAGCTTCAGCCCCCCCAGGTCGTGTTTGGACTTCAACCCCCCCATTCCCCACAGCCTCAGGGCCCTTCCTTTCCTTCAGCCCCGGGGAAAATTGGGCCCCCCCTCCCCCGGACGGGGGAGAGAGGCAGCGAGGAGCCGGGGGGGGGGGGGCCCTCCTCCTTTTCTTTTGCTGCTTCCAAGAATAGAAAACCCCCCCCCTCCCTCCCCCTTTCCTTTCCCTCCTCCTTTCCCATTTGGGGAGTCCCCTCTAGAATTCAGTGGGGGAAATTTGTTTTGGTTCAACCCCGAAATCCCCGCCAATTTACCAGCTGTTTGGGGTTTTCTGGGGGTTTAAGGCCCAAACCTATCTGGAAAGCCCCATGTTTGGCATCAATTTCTAACGGGTTTTTAGTACTTAAGTTCATTTCCGAAAAATTTTTAAAATTTTTTTAAGTCTTTGATATATTTAAACAAAAAAACCCCCATTTTATTTTAGAATCGCCATTTTTTTGATTTTTATTAAAGGGCCTTTAAAAGGTATCTTTCATCCAGCTTCCAAAGAATGGCTCTAAAACCCGAGATCAGCTTAATCCTTATACAGGACATGCCCCAATTCTCTAGGGGTGTCTCAGGCTGCTCATCTTTTCTCCAGATGGACATGCAATTTCAAAAAAAGAAATATATCTACGGGTTTCTGCTTTTTCATACATCGACTTGTAGCTTTTTTTTAAAAACCCTTTTTAAAAAGGGAGGGGGTTTTTTTAAAAAGGCAAAAAACAGAAAACAGCTGTTGGGGCATACATCTTTTTTTTGAGAACTGTTTCTGGAAACCCAAATGACTACAGTAGAACTCTGGGGGAAAATTTTTTTGGGCAAGTTGTAGATTGTAGGCTTTAAAGAAGCTGTTTTTGGCAGAGAGTGGTACTTTATATGTACCCTTTACCTTTTTTTGGTCAGTTATTCCTCTTATTTAGTAGGAAGCAAAATTGCATAATGTTGTTGTTTTTGTTGTTGTTTGGCCTTTAAAGGTTTTTTGAGGCTAAGACAATCTAACTTCCCAAAATCACCTAGTGGGGTTCCTGGCTGAGTGGGGAATCAATCCCTGCTCCCCAGAGTTGTGCTTCAATTTCTCAAAACCCTACATCTACATCTTTTAAAAGAGGCATGATAAAGGGCCTTTTTTATGAGTTCTTATTTTGGGATAAAAAAAAAGGGAAAACGCGACAAGGTGAAAAGTTAATCTTGGGGTAGATGGGGCCATGGTCCCCGACAAAAAAATAAGGGTCGGTAGCTCTTTAGAACCCCCGGGTTTTTTTTAGATTAACAACCCAGAAACCAACCTTTGGGGGTTCTGGGAGATAAATTTTAAACCAGTAACTTTTTAAAGCCTGGAAAAGGGGCCCCCTTTTTACCCTGACATTTTTCCCCATAACTTTGGGGAAATTTTCTGCAAAGTTTTCCCCTTTTTTGGGGGAAAGGCTGGATAGCCAACCCGGGTGGGAAAAAAAAGGTTTTTTGACATTAAGTCTAGTTGTGTTCAACTCTGGGGTTGGTGCCCATCTGCATTTTCTAAGCGGGGCCCGGGATTGTCTGTAGATATCTCCCCCGGTCACGGGGGGCATGACTTCATGGAGTTTGTTATTTTTCCCCATAGCGGTACCAATTGATCACTCCCATCTGCATCTTTTCGACTGCTAGGTTGACAGAAGCCGGGGAACCCGGGGAAATTCACCCCGCCCCGGATTTGAACCCCGGGATTCTTTTTTATCAGCAAATTCAGCAGCACAGCAAAAAAATTGCCACCACAGTGAAAGGGGGTGTGTAAAAAAACAAAACCAAAGGGAAAATCTTAAGACTTTGGCAAATTGGGGCTATTTTATTCAAAAATAATAAAAAGGGTGTTAAAAAAAATTTTTCCGAAGACAACAGCTTCGTAGTTCCATAGCCAGTTGGTCATATTTTCCAACTATGCCATTTAAAATCTGAAGATGGAGTCAATGCAAAGACTGCATGATTTGATGAAATTTGGGAGAATCCATATTTTGTTTGCTTTAATTTAAAACCCAATATGACCTTAGGTTTTTTATATTTTAATCATGGTTTCCCATTATTCCCCCCAAGAAAGTGATCTAAACCTGAACAATTACAATTTCTGAGGGTATACCTTTTTTTTAATAGATGTTGCAGAATGACTGAGATTTAAAAAAGTCTAACCCAAATTCTCTCCCATTTTTCAACATGCTTTTGATGGTGAGTCCCATTCTCAGTTATTGTTAGTCTACTACTTGGAAAAATGATTTTGACCCCATTTCTAAGCAGACGGGGAATTTAAGAACTTTAGGCCAGGAATAGCTTTCTCAAGCTCTAAAAAATGCAGCTGTGATAAGAGATCAATACTCAGTCGCCTATTTGGGAATGTTTAAAACAATTCTTGGCACCCAAACTGTATTTAAACCCCCAAGAATGGCTGCAAACAAATTACTGGTGATTAATGGCAAATATGCAATACCATCTTGGTGTATTACAAGCACATGTTTAGATTGGTGGAAGGGCCCCAAAAAATGTCATCACAGCCAGGGAATCTCATAAAAAAATCTCAGGAACAGAAAAAAAAGGAAAGGATTATATAGGATTATTATGAAAATAAATAGTGATACTATAGAACCATTCTCATCTTGGCTGATGTCATTTGGGCGATGGAGTATAATAAAACTAAAGAGAAAGCTCAAGGAAGTCTCAACCCAAATGCTATATTCTATGAAAAGTAATTTAGAGAGGCTAAAAAATAATTAGTTTCTCAGACGTTTTCTAGAACAAGGCAAATAGATTGTTTACACCTCAACAAAATTCAGAGGCTCGCTTATAAGAGACTCTTGCATCTTGCTGGAAGAATTTGGGAGCTGTCGCCCAAGGAGAAAAACCAATCTCTAGTAATGCAGGCCATGAATATAAGACCTACAAATCCATGCCTCACTTCCTTGTGCTGATTAGGAAGGATAAGACATGCTTCTTTTATAGTCACCTGAATAGGAGTAAGTGGTCCACCTTAGGGGAGGTCTACTTTATGATTATATACATGTTGAAGCAAATGGGGAATAAGAATTTCCCAAACAGACCTTCCATTCAACTGCCACAAAAAAGGGAAGGGCTGTCCAGACAATATTCGGGAATTTCCCAAATTAATCGCTACAAACCAGAAAAATCCTGGCTGTAGTGAATTAATTAGATATTCAGTTCGGGACTGAGATATTCAGTATTCCCACAGTTTACTGGGCTAAATAAGCTTTGTAAACTGTGGGATACCTCCCCCCCTCCAAGCCCCCCTCTTAGAAAAGTAATATTTACCTGTCCTCCATACAAGCTTGCCAGCTCTCCTGGCTTTAGAAATGATGTGCCAGGAGAGGGGGGGAGGAGCTGGCCGGAGAGTCGGCCATGGCTTGTAATGGAGGACGGTAATTTTATTACTTTTCTAAGGGGTCGGGGGGTTTTGGGGTGCCTCCACCATGTCTCCCGGCTAGCCCCAAGAGAGTCTGGTCACCCACCCTAGAAAATGCATGTTTTCTGATGGGTGTGGATTCAGGAAAATCCATGTTTTTAAACATGGATTCTCCTGGGAAAAAGGGCCTGTCGGGATCTGGCCTCTGTGAGGTTCTGAACTGAGAGGACACAGAGGTGAGCGTGCAAGTCTGCCATCTGTTTTAGTTGACTTTGCCTACCCTTTCTAGGCTTAATGCCAATTAGTTTTTAGGCAAGGCACAAAGTATTGGGGATAAATTTAAAGCCACACATAATTTGGGTCCAGGATCACACCTCCTGTATAATCCTCCCATTCACTCAGGTTCCCCGGGGATGTTCCATTTTGCCTGGACTTGTGCATGGCAGTCATCCAATGACTTTTCTTTAGCTCCTCTAGATTCTAAAAGGACCTGCCAAAAAAAATTCAACAGCTGAATGTGTCATCTGAATTTAAAATAATATTAAAGAACAGTGTCTTCCACAAAGTCTATCCAGAGGATTTTAAAATTATGAATTTTGAATAATGGACCAATTATTTGGATATGTATTGGTCTTTTATTATCTGCAAAACGATTTCCCAAATTTTTTAAAGCAAGAAGCTTTGCAGCAAACAAGTAACCAGAACTGCCTGTCCTAGTTGAAGCAGATTCTTTCAACCTATCAAATGAAAGTTCAGATCATTACTTCAATCCCTACAGTGCAATATAGGCATGAGGGTTCATTGTGGTTGCTATCAGGTTCGATTTTCAGAGTGAGAAATTTTGCAGAGGAAGAAAAGCACGTAGGAAAGACTTTACAAAACACACACACATACAAGGATTCAATATCTGTCATATCCCATCAAGGATTGGTGCAAGTGGGAAAGACCACACTTGACTCAGCAAGAGTGGTTCTCCGGATGCTGATGGACTGCAAAACCCATCATTTTTCCCAAATGTCACCCTAACCAGTGGTTTCCAGCCTTGTCCTCCCGGTGTTTTGGACTTCAACTCCCAGAGATCCCAGACACCTTTCCAGTTTTAGGAATTGTGGGAGCTAAAGTCCAAAACACCTGAAGGACCAAAGGTTGGGGGCCTGGCTAAGGTGACTACAACTTGACTGTCTCTGATTTAGCAAGCCATTGTCAATCAATAGACAGTAGAGATTGCATCAAATAACTGACATCCACTTCCCCATTAAGGGCATACATTTTTTTGGCCAATATTTGTATCTCATAATATCTATTTATATTGTTTATCATATCTCCTCCCCCTCTCTTAAGTAATTCCATTAAAAGAAACCATTTCAGCATTTCTCTTTAATATAGACATATTGTATTTTATTTGTTTTTAAAAATAAGAAAACTATTGCAAAATTCAATGGGGAATTTTGAAATGGAAAATGAATTTTTTTGATATATACGGTATGAAAGTAGGATGTTTGTTTTAACGATAAATCTCAAGCAAAAATAATTTCTTTTTCCCCTTTTGTTTAACATCTTTGGGAAGGTGTTTGATAGAAAGTTCAAGCTTGAATGAAGGTGTAACTGGAGACATACATGAAAATGCTCTAAATATAATATCGTGAAAAGACTTCATCCTGAAACCAATTCAATTACAGAATCACCATGTGTGGCGCTTCCATGCCTAGGCAATCCCCATTTAAAGGCTTTTACTTGGGCAAGGAATACCATTGGGGGGGGTTTCCCTTTTGTTTCTTCCTCTGAAGTATTGCCTAAAACATTTTGAATGGAGTCTTCATATAAAGGCAACTTCTGCAACATTTGAGTATGAAAGCACAACTTTTTTTACATAAATGACCACTGAGCTTGATCCTAACTAAAGTTAATTGATTGTAGTGATGCTTGATTAGTATTTAATGCGGATCTAGTATGAGACATTCACAACAGAATTAAGCATCCTTCTGTTCATAATTCATGATTTGTTGTTTCTAAAAGGCAGTGGTAAGAGAGCACATCTAGTGCCTTATATGTGTATATCTTCATAAGACATCTCTACAGAACTGTATGGACACCTGAGCCCCCCAAAGGTGCATGGGTTAAACTGCTGAGCTGCTGAACTTGAGACTGAAAAGGTTGAGGTTAAAATCCGGGGGCAAGATTAGTTCCCGCTGTTAGTCCCACTTCTCCAAACCAGCAGTTGAAAAAATGCAAATGTGAGTAAATGAATAGGAAGCCCAGCGGGAAGGAATGGCCCCATTCGTCATGCTCCACGTCTACAAAAAACTGGGTCTTGGGTTTTAAAAATAATAAAATAATAATGAACTTTTTTTTAATGCTCCCCCTCCCGATGGGGACTCAGGGCTCACATGAGGGCCGCCCAAACAAAAAAACAAATTACAATAAAAATCAAACATCAACAGTAAATGCAAAAACCCCAACAACCCAACATAACACAAATAAAAATAATTATTATCATACAACTGAATATCTAAAGTCACAAAGACAGGGCGAGCCGAGGTCATTTTAAAAAACTCGGAGTGAGGTAAGCGGAGTAGCATCCTTTTGGGGGTGGACCAAATCGGGGCATTGAGGAAGGCAATGGAAAAATTAAATAACTATTTTCCAAATGCACAGTGGAAAGCCAGGTTTTCAGGTGTTTTTAAAGATTTCCAAAGTGGGGTTCTCCTAATCTCTCCTGGCAAGGCATTCCAGAGCAGGGGGCCACAGAGGAAAGGCCCTCTCCCTTGTGTGAGACTGGCAGGGGTAAGAGGTCCCCAGGAGCGGAGGGTTCGAGCTGGTTCATGAAGGGAAATCCAGTCACAAAGGTAGGGGGGTTTCCCAAAAACCGTTTAGGGCTTTATAGGTGATCACCTGAGCCTTGAATTGGGCCAGAAATAATGGCAGCCAGTGCAGTTCTTTAAACAGGGGTGACCACTCCCTGTAACTTGCCACAGTATTAATCTAGAGGTACTGATCATTGGACAAGGAAGTTTCCGGCCATCTTCAATGGTAGCCCCCCATAGGTGCATCCAGTGTAAAGCTAACCAAGGCGTGGACCACCATGGTCAAGTCAGACTTCACGAGGTATGGTCGCAGTTGGCAAAGTTTTAACTGTGCAAGGCCCTCCGGCCACCGCTTAGAAATGGAGATGAGCACCAACCCCAGAGTCAGAACCCACTGGGCTTAATGTCTGGGGAAAAACCTTTACCTTTACTAAACGGACATCCTGTCCTTTCTTCTGGCCACCAAGTGAAAACAAATGGACTCATACAATTTTAATCAGTTAACTGCATGACTCCCATAGCATCACAGTGCTTTCTTCCAGAAAAATTGAAGATTAACCTGGGGTGTGTGTGTATTTTAAATGCTATATTTTAACTTTTATTTCAGTGAGAACACACCTTCAGTATGCATTTGTCAACTGAGAGATCTTAATATTTAAGAGATTCTGATCTCCTAAATTCAGCCCACACCCATTCTAGGTTAAATAAAGCCATTGTTATTATTTCAAAACACCTAATGTCAATGAAATGCAGTTAGAGAACTTCATCGTGTCTGGAACATTGATGCTTCGTCTGTTTGGAATATGGGCAACTATATATTTTTAGTTATGGCTTAGTATGAATTATACACAGTAAAGGCTTATCATACATTTTATACACTATGAAATGCATTTGGACAAGTATAAAAGCTGTGGTTTTTCCCGGACAGATCTCTTTACCCAGGCTGGCCTCAAAACGCCAATACTGCCACTCACCTTGCTCAGTTCCCCCAATTATTCCCTTGCTGGATTGAGTTATGGCCTCAGGGTGCCCCTTTAAACGTGGGCTCGTGTCTCTAATGTTTAGTAGACTCCTAATTTGATATGTGCAGCCAAATTCAGGTTAGAGAGACAGAGAAGTATAAAAAAAAACAGGTTTATTGAACATAGTAAAAAAATATCTTAAATTCTAATATTCTATTGCTCAAGCTTCCCAAACTATAGGTATAGACTGTAGGTATTCTTTTTGAATCTTGAAGTTTGTCTTTATCGCTCAAAACTCAACATGCTGTCGGCATCAGCTTCAAAACCCTGTCTGAGCCCCCTCCATGCTGCAAAACCCTCCATAGCCTCCTTGAACCATGATTTGATGCTTAGAAGTCTGCCTAGCAACTATTTCAGAATTCCACATGGATTTATTTTGGGAAAACCACCTTGAGCTGAGCCCCTTCTCAAACAACCGAAACCTTCAAAATGAACCCTTTTTTGCCTCCAGTTTTCAAAGTAGTGGCAGCAGCTGTGCTTCAAATTGGTTCGAAATGGTATGAGGCATTTTTTACAGATCCTTAGACCCCACCAGATCCATAGGGGGGATGTGAAATATGGAGGGTGAGTGTTGGAATGCCCCAGGAATAACCACTGCTTTCACTTTACAATGAGCTCTTCCTTGGCATCTTTTCGGCAGCATTTCTCAACCTGGGGTTGGGACCCTGGGGTCATGGGACCTGTCAGGGGGGTCGCCAAAGACTATCTGAAAACACAGCATTTTCTTTTGGCCATGGTTTCCATGAGGAATTTTTGGCCCATTCTATCCTTATACAACAATGGAACTACTGCTGAGTAGACACTACAACAGACGGAAAAGGGAAGTTATTATCTAAGAGTTCAAAATATCTATATTATCAAAAATTCATGGAATTAGAATTATAAATATATTTGTCCCTCAATATTGCACATATAAACAGTATGGGATGAGGTATTCATGAGAATTTGGCATGAAACACAAATACTTTGACCATAATTTCAATAATAAAGTCATATATCAAATCATAGCAACAGTTGTCTCACTCATTAGTACATAATACAAGTCGGGAATAAACATAGGTCTAAAACCCTTTACGGAATAGTCATAGAAATAAGTCTATGATGATTATAACCGGATTATCCGGATATAAAGTCCAAACCAGTCCTCAGTCAAAATGACGAAAATTACCAAAGCGGCTCAAGGAAGGAAGAAATAGCGAATAGTTCACCATAGGGTCCCCTATATAGTAGAGTCTAAGATCGCAAGGTTATATTGAGGGGAAAAAGGTTCACCAGGGACGTCCGAGGGTTGGACGCCTACGAAGAGGAGTCAATACATCAGCCTCCTTGAATAACGGCATCCCATTGATGTTATCTGAACACAAAGACCCCAGGAGAGGGGAAGAGTTGATAGGAGACTGTTTGGTCGGCCACCGTTCCCAGTGTGCTTTTAAGACCCAAAGTTACATGTTTTGGTCTCCGGGTAACATCAATGGATGCCGAGACCTATGTTTATTCTGGGCTTGTATTATGTACTAATGAGTGAGACAACTGTTGCTATGATTTATGACTTTATTTGAAATTATGGTCAATATTTGATGTTTACATGCACAATCACTACTCATGAATGTGTTCCTAGCATCCCCTTTTACTGTTTGATATGTCAATATTGAGGGAACCAATATATTAAAGTGGTTTGGTACTTTTTCCCAAAAGGCGTACAGTCAGAGAGTGATGCTGCACACGGTAAGCAGAAAAGTGGGTTTCTGCCAAGAACGGCAGGACAGGCTCCGTGAATGTAACACTGTGATTGGTGCTTCAAATCAATGTTGTGATTTGCCAAAGTACATCCCGTGCCTAACATAAGATAACGTAGGCTCAGATTGGTCTAGCAGTGCAAAAGCATGGGGTTTGTTTACCTAATGCCAAATGGGTAAGAACTGCGCATGAGCAGAGAGTTTGGCCCCTCCGTTGCTGGCAAGGAGTCTGCAGAAGCCAAAAGTGCAAACTAAAAACAGGAGTCCCAGCCACTGATAGTTGCACTGTGAGAAAGGCTAACATAGAAATGCTCATTGTTCTAACACATAGGAGGGATTAAGATGTGATGCAAATGGAAATGTTATGTTTTTTTTGATTAATGAAATGATCTGTAAATTTGCCAATGATGTTTGTGAAATGTTTGTGAAGAAGGGCTTTTTGGATGCCCCCTGATG
>JARBWK010001538.1:0-18622 GCA_030556195.1 Anolis apletophallus | reverse complement strand
AACTGTTCAAAAACGGGGGGCTTCATTAATCAATGTTTTTTCCCCAAAAAATTTTTGTCCCAATAGCCAAAAAAAGGGGGGGGAAAGAGGAGCCTTGCAAGTTCTCCCATTTCGCAACGGGCCGGATCTTGGGGGAAACAAAAAACCGAACGGGGGTTCTGGATGGGGGAAAAGCGGTTTCCCTTTCCCTGATTTTGAGAATATGGGGGAAAACGGGAAAAAAAGACGGGAGGGAAGGGAAAAAAAACCCCCCTTTTTTGGCATCTTACCCCCTTGGGTTTTTTAACCCCCCGGGCATAAAACATTCAGTTTTCCAGTCGACTTTCATTAGACGGGGTAACAGGGGGGGGTTTTTAAAGGGGGTTTTTTTTGTAGAGGGGGGAAGGGGGAGGAAGAAGAAAAAAAAAAAAGGGGGAAGGGAAAAAAAGGAATAATTTGTTGCCCCTACCACTACTCCCCCTTTTTCCCCCCTTTTTTGGGAGCCAATTAAAAAAAAGTGAGGAAAAGATCTATAATGGGATTCATAGAACTGATTTAAAAGTTTTTTTTGGGGGGGAAGTGGTTGACCAATAACTTGGGGGGTTTTATCCTGTATTTTTTGTTTCCAGTTTTTGAAAATGATGACTTTGGATTTGGGAAAACTTAAAAGCAGTAGTTCTCAACCTGCAGGTTCCCAGGTGTTTTGGCCTCTAACTCCAGAAACCCCCAGCCAGTTTACCAGCATTTAGGATTTCTGGGAGTTGGCCAGCAAGCTGAATGGTCCCTGAGTGGGTAAGCTCTTGGCATGGGAGGGTGCCATCTGGGAAGGGCGAATTCCCTGCCTGTCAGGGCGCGCGCCAGAGCCAGACAGTGTCCTGGCCCTGCCGATGTTCTCAGGCAGCGCCCGTGGCTGCCTTTTGGGCCCCGACCTTGTGCGCTCCAACGCCACTTCTGGGCATGCGCGGAGGTTTTGCGTGGGTGCAGTTGCGGGCTGAAGTTGAGGCGCAGGGAGCAACTGGGCATGCGAAAACCTCCGCGCTGCTCCAGTAGCCTATGCGCTGAAGCCTGTAAGCCAAAGCACCCTGTTGGGCAGGCAGGGGAGGTCTTCCCTCCCTTTGTCTCCGCCCCGTCGAATCACGGTGACCCAATTGGGCAGGCAGGGCAGAGACAAGGGAGAGGGAAGGAGCCAAAGGGGTACATGGTATGCATTGCCTCCTGACAACCGCCACCGGAAGTAGCCGCCACACGCCTGAGGCTTAACTCCCCAGGGCCCAATCGCGTGTGAACCCTACCACAACTGCCCATGCGGCTGAGAGCATCAGGAGAGACAGGCAACTGCACAGGCAAATAGTAATATATAATATTTTATTTTACTTTATTTTGGGTTATTTGAGTTTTATAGGAGTAATGAAAATATTTAGTAGAGGATAATTTTATTTAAATTAATAATTTTATTTATTATTTTATAATAATAATAATATAATAGAATGTTATATTATATTATAATGTCAATATATTATAATATAATTATATTGTAATGTAGTATAATATAATTATGATATAATATAGTATGAGTATGTACTATAATATATTGTATATACATTGATACAATATAATACTACTAATGGTATTGTGATATTATAATTGTATATTTGTTTTACATGGGGGGCAAAATAATGTTGGGGGGGCGCCAAAATAATGTTTGCTTACCGTATAAAATTACCTTAGACCGCCTCTGCGGCCAAACATTTGGGGACCCACAGGTTAAGAACCACTGCCTTAAAGTAATAGATGTCAGCTCCGGTAGGGTGTCCAACGAACCACGCTCACTCCAAGAGGTATTGAAGGAAAAGGTAGTTTATTGAGTCCTTAGTCCAGGCAGGAAAAAAACAGAACTGGGGAGGGGTCCCCAGGTACAGCCTTATATAGACATTCTCCTAATTGAACCTAAGTCCCTCCCCTTAGCTGGAAAAGCCCGGGGAGGCAAGTCCTCCCTTAGCTGGAAAAAGCCTGGGAAGAGGCTCCTGGCATTCGCGCCAAAAGCTCGAGCCGTTGCTGGCAAGGCCACAGCTGCTTGCTTATCTCCCTGTTTACAGAATGGGAGGGGCTGGAGATGGGGCCTAAGCAAGGCATGATCAAAGCCACAACTCCAGTTCCTTACATACCGGCCCTCCAAGAAAACGATAGAACACAGAAAGAATCAATAAGCAATAATCAGTACAATCAATATACCCCAAAGCATCGCAATATATTACTCGAAGCGGAGTAGTCTCAACGCTCCGAGAACAACTATCATTTATCTAAGCTATAACAGGTTATCTGATGAGGTGGAGTAGTCTCAACGCCCCAGCAGTCTAAAAACTAGGAACCTTAATGAACTTCTAACAGTATCTAACGTAACCAGGCGGAGTGTTCTCAACACCCGGGCAGTTTAGAAAGCATCATATCACATATTCATCTAGCAAGAAATATTCAGTTTGAATCTTAACCAAAGTTAACCCATAGATATAGCACTCCAAACAGTAATAACAATGTCCCCATTCTAGCTAACTATAATTCGTAATAACAGACATATGCGTGACTGTCCCAAGAGGCAGAGTTATAACCCAAGGCAATTAAAGGGACCAACCCAAGTGGGAAGGCCCAATCAGGCCTAATACATCCTACATACATGCAAACATTTTTAAATATATCTTATATAGCAAATAGGCCTGGGTGCCTCATATATACCTGATAACCCACATTAATCAAAAGCATCAATAAAGCATATCCAAAGAATCTTCGTAATCATTTTAACTCGTTCCGTGTCTATCTGCTACCTTTTATAACAATCCAGTACATGGGTGAGGCAGCCCCTTCATGTAACACCTAGCTCAAACAAATCATGCCCACCCCTGCCTCTCCTAAAGAGATACTGTATCCACAGCTTTCCTTCTTCTAGGGGTCGAAGAACCAGAAGACACGACATTAGCATCTCCCCACACCCCTCTATCGCAGTTAACCAATTTATGTCCATCCCACAAATCAGACACCCCACTGGTGTGTGAATAGTCCCTGTCTTCGGGGGCGGTAGGTCCACGCTCTGCCCGAACAATTCAGCCTTTGGATCCAGCCATAGTTCTTCTCCAGGCTCCGGGTCTGGGTTTAAACAAAGTTCAGCTTTTGCAGGTCCCGGTTGGGAGTCTCCCCGACCCACAGGAGGACCCCCATCGCTCAGGTGAGAAGATTGTTGCACAGGACCTCCTCCCGACCACGCTGGTTGGTCAAAGGATGCCCATTCCCTGGTGGCTCCAAGCCAAGACCCCGCCTCGGTTAGCCAAAGCTGAACCGGGAACTGAAACTCACTCGAACCCACGACTCGGGCTCGCGCTGCACCATCTCCGTCTGTCACCTCATCAACCACAACTGGCCCTTCCTCGGTTCCGGCCATGGTTCCCCGCTCTCCACCTTCAGCATCAGGGGCCATGTGGGCAGTCTCCCTTTGCACGGCCAAAACCTTTTCCGCCTCAGCTGCCACCTTGGTAATTGGCCCCAGCTCGTTGTCTTCGACTACAATCCGGCCCGTCTGGCTCTTTTCTGGAACCAGGCCAGGCCCCTCTGTGGCTAGGAATTCGTCAGCAGGCCCTTGGGAGTTTTCTGTGGATCTTACCACATCATGCGGGACACCTTCCACAGTGGGTTCCATCTGCGGGGCCGCCTTACTCTGGTGCGGCTCGGCCTCCATCCCAGCTCCCCCGCAGCTTTGCCATGTGAAGAGGGCCACCATCCAAAAGATCAAACTCTCCACTTCACTCTTCACCAGGTTATTGGGGCTCATGGCCCATTCTCTCCCCTCTCCAGCAGGCCCAGTCGGCGTGGCTCCTTTTATGGCTAAAACTAAGTTTGTCTCAGTTGGTTCTGGTTGAGCAGTCGCCACATTGCAGAGGGGTTCAAGCTTGGTTCCACTCACCCCTGCCGTCTCCCGCTGGGAGTCTCCACTCACGGCTCCACCTCTCTGCCAGGCGCCATTGTTGCTTTCTTCGCTGTGAGGCTCCCCCACAGGTTTCTTTGCTCTGCAAGCTGGAATAGCCTCAGGCGGCTGGAATCCTTCGGCGCCTTGGGACAGCCGGGGTACCTTACTCTCAGCCTCTAGGCCCCGTGCCTGTTCACCATCCATACAGCAGGCCTCTGGCGGCAGTAATACCAATCCTTTCTGTAGGAGGAAAGGGTTCTCTCCTCCCTTCTCTCCATTGGGCCGTCCACTCTCGTTGGCCGGCCGGCCTCCCTTTGTAGCCTCCTCTCCAGTTCCAGTCTCTGGGATCTTGGAAGTCTGTGAGTCACTTTGAAATGGCCGCTTTGCCAAATCGGCCAAAGGAATTTGCACTGTGTGTGAACCTTGAAAAGGCTTTGAAGCTGCTTCCTCCTCTGCTGTTGGAGTTAACCCTTCGGTGTAGGAATCCAGCACCACAGCCAATGCTGCTGGAGCGGCCGCACATGTCCCTGTTGACGGCTGTGTCTTGTATACTTTCTTGGGCCCGGTTTGTTGGGGTTAGACTCAATGTGGCCCATTTCCCTCTCACTGGCACCTCCACTTCTAGGCTGCTGCGGCTGGGGGAAGGCGAAGGGGCGTTGATTTCTAGCTCCCCGCTTCCAGGCTCAAAACACACACAACCGGCTGGGCCGTCTTCCCCTCCCTCACTCACAGTTTGTAATCTGTATTCCCAGGCCTGCTGCTTGAGGGGAAGCGAAGGTGAGTTGGCAGCCTCGGGTCTCTGTGCACACACACATTTCTCCTCGGTCCCAACTCTTGAAGCCGCAGCACCTTCTCCGCCCTCCTTCCCACTTTTTCATCTCTTCTGGCTCTTTCTGAGGCAGTGGAACCAATTGGGAGCCATCGGCCTGGGCTGAATCCTCCTTTTCTCCCACTTCAGCACCGTCAGGCCGCTGGGGAGGGTTGCCCCCAACTGCTTCTAGCTTGAGGGACGCATACTCACTCCCTCCTCGGGCCTCGCTCACGGCTTGGCTGGCCTCCTGCTGCTCCACCTTGCACGTTTGGCCTTTTCTCCCTGGGTCTTCGGCCGCCATCCTTCTTGCTAGGGCTGCACAACTTTTCACCTTTTTCTCGATAGAGTTTAAGTATGCACCCAGCCCTTCCGCTCTATCTCGAACGCCCAACAAGGGTGCACAGCTCTTCGCCATCTCCCCGAGGGAGGTTAGGCTTATGGCCAGCTCTTCTGCTCCGTCTCGAAAGGCCGACATTCCTGTAGGTTGGGGAGGCAGGTTTTCTCTGTAGGCCCTTAGGCCCTGCTGCTCCGAGGGGCCCACTTCTGGCTGGCCTGTCTGTTGTAGCTGCTTGTTGATTAGGCCCACTAAGGCTTCTAACTGCCGGAGCGTCGGGCGAAGCGCCTTTCTCCAACTCCAACCACCCGGTACACTGCCTTCTACCACTCCCGGGCAATGGGGGGTTTGCTTTCTTCTTTCCCTTCCGCCCCTGGCCTCTCCTGTGTTGGGACCTTCGGGATGGGGGGTTCTTTCCTCTCTTCCCGGCAGCCTGGGCCCCCTTCGCCTCCTTTATGCCCTGGAGGGGCAGGGGCTCCATTTCCACCCACGCATCAGGTCTCTGGCACAATTTGGGATCCCGAGGAAGGGGCCCTCCTCCACCACATAGGGCACCCCCAACACGTAGCCTGTGGCGGCAGGCTCTTCCTCGCAGTCTTCTTCCTCGGGGTCAGGGTCCCAGTCTTCCGCCTCCAACCGCTGCACCAGGTCAGGGAATAGTCTCCGCATATTCTCAAAAGCTTGCCGCTTCTCCTTGGCCACGTCTATCTTATCGGGGTTCTCCCAGCCGGCGTGGCATGGCCTCCGTTCCGGTTCCCGCCAGACACCTACGGTTTCCATCCTTCGGGTCTGGGAGACGCCGACTACATCCTCCCAGGTGGAGGCCTCTGGTTGCGCCGGTCCCTTCTGCCGCTCGCTCTCTTGCGGCCAAAGCCCCTCTTCTCCAGGGAGGGTTGCGCGCCCCTCCGCCTTAAGGGCACACACCTTCTTCATAGTTGGGTTGGATTCTCACCAGCTCGAGGGCTGGGAAGAGCCCATTGCAGTTGGAATGTAGTCACAACTGCAGAAGAATGTTGAGTTCTGTTTTTAAGTCAGCTCCGGTAGGGTGTCCAACGAACCACGCTCACTCCAAGAGGTATTGAAGGAAAAGGTAGTTTATTGAGTCCTTAATCCAGGCAGAAAAAAAAACAGAACTGGGGAGGAGTCCCCAGGTACAGCCAATTAGACATTCTCCTAATTGAACCTAAGTCCCTCCCCTTAGCTGGAAAAGCCCGGGAAGAGGCTCCTGGCATTCACGCCAAAAGCTCGAGCCGTTGCTGGCAAGGCCACAGCTGCTTGCTTATCTCCCTGTTTACAGAATGGGAGGGGCTGGAGATGGGGCCTAAGCAAGGCATGATCAAAGCCACAACTCCAGTTCCTTACAAATAGAAGTGAATGTTATATGAAATGTGCATAGTGTATTGGAAAGTATGGGTGGCACCTCAATATAAAACATACTTGATTTGATTAGTCAAACTCCTCCCCAAAATTTGATGGATTAAACACTTCCAAAATAACAGGCATAATTAAGAGAGCTAGACTTCTTGGTTTTAAATTAATTTATTTGCTCTGAGTCTTTTGAACCTATGTGTTAATAGGATTGGTTAAGAAAATCCAATTAAGGGAAGACAATATGAATATCAACTTCTTAGGAAGGGCAACCTTAATTATATTTCTTTGTTCCCGATTTATTCCACCTGACTTTTTGTAAAGGGAAATATTATTTTATGTGGATGCCAGAACAATAGAGCAACTGTGTAATCTCAAAGGCTATTTCATTTTTCTTACAAGGTATGTAAATGGATGTAAGAAAACCTATGTATATCACTGTGTGTTAGTCATGTTTCTCTACTCTGGTATGAGACCAAACATTTAGAAAAAAGACCATTGCCTGTTGAGATTGTAAATGTGTACATCTGAAAACACATACATGATTTTAATAGAATGTGATACATTTGTGCATGCTTTACAAATGTCCCTGTGAAAGGTTACAAGATAAAGGGCACTCACATTTGCAGAAGCAGATAAATTTACAGAATAGGTTGTTCAATGTGCTGCACTAGTACATCACAAGACAGGACAACATTTGGAAAGGCCAGAGCACACATTATATTTGAGGTAAGGATGCTCCTGGAAGTCATTTTTGCATGAGCTCTGCCCTCGCTTCTACTGTTTTTTGGTTACGCTTTTACTGAGAATTATTGCAAAATAATTTCAGGTCATTCTGAATTTAATTTCTGCTAAAAAATAAAATACTGAAAAACGGAACCTGTGAACCTCAGCTCCCTGCTCTCATGAACACACACGTCTTTTAACCCGGAAAATTTATCTTTGGAGTATTGAAGGAATAATAGAATAAAGTGGTTTCTGGAGGCAAAGAGAATTTCTAGACTTCTCCTTTAAGGCCCCATCTACATTGCCATCTAATGTAGTTTTAATTGCATTATATAGTTGGTGTAGACTCAGATAACACAGTTCAATGTGGTTAAACTGCATCATATGAATCTCCACTGACAACATAATGCAGTTTCAAACTGCATTATATGACAGTGTAGATGGGGCTTGAATCTTGAATGCTGCTTATTTCTTAGCATATGGCTCACAGATGTTTTATCAGCTCATAACGAGAGAAATATGAATGTCATGTATGGAAATTTAGAACATGATGGTGGTGAACTATAAATGATTTAGCTTGTTTGCCATAATCAAACATGTATGTCCAGTTCAGTTTGGGAATACTTCATGGCAACTAGAAATGCTACTTTAATGTGATGTGGTAACAAAAGCCATTGTCATTATAGGCTACTTCAAGAAGAAGACAATGACTAGATCAGGGCTGTCCAACAGGCGGGCCGGGGGCCATACACGGGCCCCAGCCCCTTGGCTATGGCCCCTTACCCTCCTGCAATAAATAATATATTTTTAAAATATTTTAAAAATATTTTTTCGATTAAAATATTATTATTATTATTTATTATTATTATTGGTTCCGCCCCTTGGCTTTCTATTGGCCGCCTCCTCTTCTCCTGAGGGAGGGGGCCAATGGGAGGGAGTGATGTCTCTCGGGCCCCGCCCCCTTGGCAGCAAACAGGAAGAGCGACCCGGCCACATGGGTGCTCCATGTGGCTCAGCAGAGCTCCTTCCTCCTTCTCATCCTCCCTCCCTCCCTCCCCAGGGAGGAGTTATTGCAAGGAAGCATTCAGCATTATGGTGAGCAACATTTCTTCTCCCTCCCTCCTTCCATTCCACCCTTTCATCCTTCTTCCTTCCCTGCCTCTTCCCTCTCTCTCTTTCTCTTCTCGCTCGCTTCCTCCTCCTGCTGCTACGTGCGCTCAGAGGCGCTCAGACCCTCAGCACACTCGCCTACATTGCCCGGCCTTCTCCCCCCACTTCCCTCTCTCTCTCTTTCTACTCCCCCCCCTTTCCTTCCACTCTTTCCTTCTTTCCTCCGTCCCTCTCTTTCACCTTCTTTCCTTCCACCCACCCACTCACCCATCCACCCTTTCGTCCTTCCTTTCAACTGTTCTCCCTCCCTCCTTGCCCCTCTTTTACCTTCCTTTCTTCCTTTCCTGCCACCCTTTTATCTTTTCTTCCTTCTCACTTTCCCTCCTCCCTTTCCTCCCTCCATTCCCTTCCATCCTTCTCTTCCACTCCTTCCTTCCTTCTCCTGTCCAGATCCATCATTGTTTGAGTCCACAGTGCTCTCTGGATATAGGTGAACTACAACTTCCAAACTCAAGGTCAATGCCCACCAAAGCCTTCCAGTATTTCCTGTTGGTCATGGGAGTTCTTTGTGCCAAGATTGGTAGGGTTTAGAATGCTCTTTGATTGTAGGTGAACCACCAATCCCAGCAACTACAACCCCTAAATGTCAAGGTCTATTTCCCCCCAAATCCACCAGTGTTCCCATTTGGGCATATTGAGTATTCATGCCAAGTTTGGTCCAGATCCATCCTTATTTGAGTCCACAGTGCTCACTGGATGGATGTGAACTACAACTTCCAAACTCAAGGTCAATTCCCAAGCAAACCCTTTCAGTACTTTCTGTTGGTAATGAGAATTCAAAATGCCAGAGAGCTTGGTTCAATTTTATTGTTGCAAGAGTTCAGGATGCTCTTCGATTGTGTTTTAACTATAAATCCCGGAATGTCAAGGTCTATTTTCCCCAAACTCCATCTGTGTTCACATTTGGGCATATTGAGTATTCATGCCAAGTTTGGTCCTGATCCAACATTGTTTGAGTCCACAGTGCTCTCTGGATATGAGTGAACTACAACTCCAAAACTCAATACCCATCAAACTCTTGTAGTATTTTCTCTTGGTTATGGGAGTTTTGTGTAGGAAGTTTGATTCCATTCCATAATTGGTGGAGTTCAGGATGCTCTTTGTGTGGTAACTATAAATTAATATTAAAAAGGCTTCAGAGCAGCTTTTAAACTGATTCCTAGGGGAAAGTCAACAGGAGCTGGGCAGCTTCCGGTTCGAGAGGGTGAAACGCCAAGTATGGAGGATGAAATTTACGCACAAATGGCTGAGTCAACAGAAAAGATAGAAAGTAGTCAAGAGGTAGGACATGGTAGGCCTTCTATAAATTCTCAGAAACAGCCAAAGTTGAAAGGGCATCAGAGCAATAAATATAAATGTCTGTACGCAAATGCTAGAAGCCTTCGAACAAAAATAGGGGAGTTGGAATGTTTGGCAAAAGAAAAAAATATTGATATTATTGGCATAACAGAAACCTGGTGGACAGAGGAAAACAATTGGGACACAAAAATTCCAGGTTATAAACTGTACAGGAAAGACAGGAGAGGGAAAACGGTGGCGGTGTGGCCTTGTACATAAATGAAGAGCTAGACTCTCAAGAATTAGAACTTCAAGACAATACACACTCACCTCAAGCACCAGTGTGGGTACATATCCCAGGACAAATAAACTACTCTAGCATTAGGGATCTGCTATCGCCCTCGCAACCAAACTCCAGAGGCAGACTGCTATCTGGAAAATGAAATTAAACAGGCCTCAAAAAGCAATAAATTAGTCATAATGGGGGGACTTCAACTATCCCCAATAGATTGGCTAAATTCTTGTTCTATGCATGAAAGAGAGACAAGGTTCCTCGACATGCTAGCTGATTATTCCCTTGAGCAGATGGTCATGGAACCAACCAGGGGAAAGGGGATCCTGGACTTGGTGCTAACTAATGAACAAGATCTCGTTCAAGATGTCCTGGTAACTGAGCCCATAGGTACCAGTGACCACAACACAATCACCTTCAACTTAAGTTTGGATAGCAAACTGTCAGTGAAAACTAACACAGAGACCTTAAATTTTCACAAAGGGAATTTCACCAAAATGAGAAAAATAGTAAAGAACAAACTAAAAGGAACAGTAAAAAAAAATCAAATCCCTCCAAAATGCTTGGAAACTGTTTAAAAATACTTTAAAACAAGCCGAACTAAAATGCATTCCTAAAATAAGAAAGAGGCCGGGAAGTCCAAGAGGACATCGGTATGGCTTACAAATGAAGTAAAAGATGTGATTGGAAAGAAGAAAAACTCATTTAAGAAATGGAAGGCTCTTCCTACTGAGGAGAACAGAAAGGAACACAAGCTCTGGCAAACTAAATGCAAAGCAACCGTCAGGAAAGCCAAGAGAGATTTTGAGGCACATATAGCTAAGAACATTTAAAAAAATAGCAAAAACTTCTTTAAGTACATCAGAAGCAGAAACCCAACTAGAAAAGCAGTTGGGCCACTTGACGAAAATGGTAAGAAAGGGACAATAAGTGAAGACAAGGAAATTGCTGAGCGGCTAAATGACTTCTTTGCCTCCGTTTTCACACAGGAGGACAGACAACATATGCCTGCAGCTGAGTCAGTTTTTTCAGGGAGGGAATTAAATGAATTAAACCAGATAGAGATAAACAAGGAAGATGTTCTCACATGCCTTACTAAACTAAATGTCAACAAATCACCAGGGCCAGATGGCATCCACCCCAGAGTTCTTAAGGAACTCAAGTGTGAAATTGCTGAAATTCTAGCCAAAATATATAACCTTTCTCTAAGATCAGGCACTGTACCCGAGGACTGGAGGGAGGCAAATGTAACTCCGATCTTCAAGAAAGGATCCAGGAAATTATAGGCCAGTTAGTCTAACCTCAGTTCCAGGCAAAGTGATGGAAACCATTATTAAAGAAAAAATTCTAAGCACATAGAAGAACAGGCATTGCTGAAGGAAAATCAACATGGTTTCTGCAAAGGCAAATCATGTCTTACTAACTTGATAGAATTCTTTGAGGGTGTAAATAAACACATAGATAAAGGGGACCCAGTCGATATTGTTTACCTTGACTTTCAAAAGGCTTTTGACAAAGTCCCTCACCAAAGGCTCCTAAATAAGCTCTTCAGCCATGGAATCAGGGGACAGGTCTTGTCCTGGATTGGAACCTGGCTAAACTGTAGGAAACAAAGGGTGGTAATAAATGGACACTTCTCTGGATGGAAAGAGGTGAGAAGTGGCGTACCCCAAGGTTCAGTTTTAGGACCATTACTTTTTAATTTATTCATAAATGATCTGGATGTAGAAGTAAATTGTGAGGTAGCAAAGTTTGCAGATGACACTAAACTGTTCAGGGTAGTTAAAAAGGAAACTGACTGTAAAGAGCTCCAGAAAGATCTCTCGAAATTGAGTGAATGGGCAACAAAGTGGCAAATGCATTTTAACCTAAACAAGTGTAAAGTCATGCACATCGGGGCAAAGAACCCCAAATACACTTATCAACTGATGAGATCAAAGCTTTCTGAGACAAACCAGGAAAGGGATCTTGGGGTTTTGGTGGACAGCTCAATGAAGATGTCAACCCAGTGCGCTGCAGCAGAGAAAAAAGCAAATTCTATGCTTGGAATGATCAGGAAGGGAATCGAAAATAGTTCGGCAAATGTTGTATTACCTCTCTACAAATCTATGGTGAGGCCACATCTGGAGTACTGTGTACAATTCTGGTCACCGCACCTCAAGAAGGATATAACGGAACTGGAAAAGGTACAAAGAAGGGCAACAAAAATGATCCAAGGGATGGAGCAGCTCCCTTACGAAATCAGGTTGCAACGCCTTGGTCTTTTCAGCCTTGAAAGACGGCGTTTAAGAGGTGACTTGATCCAAGTGTATAAAATCATGCATGGGATAGAAAAGGTGAATAAAGAAAAATATTTTCTCTGTCACCCAACACTAGGACTAGGGTCACTCCCTAAAGCTCCAAGGTAGGAAAGTTAGGACTAATAAAGGGAAATATTTCTTCAACCTGAGGGTCATTGGGTTATGGAACTCACTTCCAGAGGAGGTTGTGACAGCTGTCAGCCTGGACAGCTTCAAGGCAGGATTAGACAGATTCATGGATACCAAGGGAATCAGTAGTTACTGAAATGGACATCCAAGTGCCACCTCTGTGTTGATTGAGGCAGGCAGGATTTTCCCGGGTACTGGTTGTGGGGGTCGGGAGCAGGTGAGGGTTTTGCCCTCCTTTCTGCTAGAGATCCCTGTGTACAACTAGTGGGCCACTGTGTGACACAGAATGCTGGACTAGATGGGCTGAGGCCCGATTCAGCATGGCTCTTCTTATGTTCTTATGCTCTTATGTTCTTATCCCAGCAACTACAACTCCCAAATGAGAAAACCAATTTTTTGACTGATGGTCTCTCCTTGGGTTAGTATTCGTATGTTTTGTGGCCAAATTTGGCAGCAATTTGTCCAGTGGTTTTTGAGTTATGTTAATACTACAAAAGGAGGAGGCAGCCTGCACAGCTGCCTCCTCCTTTTGGGGCTTCTGCCTCCTCCTTTTGGGGCGGAGCTGGGGGAGGGAAGGGGGCGGGGAGGGGGCGGAGCTGGGAGAGGGGGCGGAGCCGGGGCGGAGGCAGACCCTAAGGCCCCCCAGGTGATCAGTGACTGGAAGTCAGGCCCCCGGTCCGGTAGAAGTTGGACAGCCCTGGACTAGATCATGGAACTGAAGCAGCCTTGATCACCTTAGGGGATGATCTACGCAGAGAACTGGATGGGGAGTGTGTTTCTTTTGATTCTCTTGGACCTCTCAGGGGCTTTTGATACTGTTGATCACATCCTTTTGGGAAGCCTCATGGGAATGGGCCTTGGAGGTACTGTTTTACAGTGGCTCCAGTCCTTCCTGAAGGGCCATTCTCAGAAGGTGTTGTTTGGGAACACCTGCTCAGCCCCGCAGCCTTTGTCCTATGGGGTCTCATAGGGTTAAGCATTGTCCCCCGTATTGTTTAACATCTACATGAAACTGCTGGGAGAGATCATCCAGAGTTCTGAAGTTTGATGCCATCTGTACACAGATGACATTATTTTATTTTATTTATTTATATCATTTATATTCCGCCCTTCTCACCCCGCAGGGGACTCAGGGCGGATCACAATGCACATATACAGGCAAACATTCAATTCCCTTTGACACACAAACATGTAAGACAAGACACTCAGAGACAATTTAACACTTCAGCTTCTGGCCACCAGGGGGAGCTGTCGCACTCCTTCACTCCTTTTACACACTTCCTGGAGATTTATGGCCTCGTAAATTAGTTAAATTAGCCTCCCCACAATGTGGTACCTACATTTCCTACTTGACAGATGAAACTGGCTTTTGGGTTGCAAAGGTCGACAATGAGCTACACAAATGGTTGAGCGCTCACCCCGACCTGGGCAGGGCTCGAACTCATGACCTTCTGGTCAGTAGAGATCATATGCAGCTGACTCCCAGCCAGCTGCGCCACATTCCCACATCCAACTCTATAACTCCTCCCCACCTACTGCTAAGGAGGCTATTCAGGCCCCGAACTGGTGCTTGGTAGTTGTGACGGTCCAGATGAGAGTGAACGAACTGAAACTGAATCCAGACAAGACAGAGGCACTCCTGATCAGTCATACTGCCAAACAGGGTATAGGGTTACAACCTGTGCTGGAAGGGGTTACACTCTCCCTGAAGATAGAGGTTTGCAGCTTGGAAGTGATTCTGGATTTGCCGCTGAGCCTGGAACCCCAGGTGTCAGCATTGGCCAGGGTAGCTTTTGCACAATTAAAACTTGTGCACCAGTTGCGCCTGTACCTTGGGAAGTCAGACTAGTCCACAGTGGTCCACGCTCTTGTTACATCGAGAATAGACTACTGCAATGCATTCTACGTGGAGTAGCCTTTGAAGACTGTTTGGAAGCTTCAAATGCTCCAACAGGTGATAGCTAGATTGCTCACTCGAGCAATGTACAGGGAGTATGCAACCCCCCTGCAGCTCCACTGACTGCCAGTCTGCTACCAAGCACAATTCAAAATGCTGGCTTTAGCCTATTAAGTCCAAAACAGTTCCAGCCCAACTTACCTGTCTGAAAGTATCTCCCTCAATGAACCATTTCAAAGGTTAAGATTTTCTGGGGAGGCCCTGCTCTTGGTCCCATCTTCTTCACAGATGCGCCTGGTGGGGACAAGAGACAGGGCCTTCTTAGTGGTGGCCCCTTGGCTATGGAACTCCCTTCCCAGTGAAATTAGATCAACTCCCTCCCTCCTGTCCTTCAGAATGAAAGTGAAGACATGGTTGTGGGAACAAGCCTTTGATCAGCAATTCATTCATGTGATCTGCAAAACAAGTGACTATTGAATAATGCAAGTTTATGGAATGGCTTCTGGGATATACCTTTGGACTGCATGGTTTTTAATGTAACTGTTTTTAAGTTTATGTGTTTTAATGATTGATTTTATTTTATTTATTTATATGTTTTATCTTATGTAAAAGTTGCATTGAATTGTTCCTTTTTTGTAAGCCGCCCTAGTCCCCTGCGGGGTTGAGAAGCATGGAATATAAATTAAGTAAATAAACAAACAAATAAAAGGAAGTCATAAAGGTAAAGGTTGACATTAAGTCCTGTGTCCAACTCTGGAGGTGATGTTCATCTCCATTTCTAAGCCGAAGAGCAGGTGTTGTCCATAGACACCTCCAAGGTCAAGTGGCCAGCATGACTGCATGGAGCGCTGTTACCTTCCCGCATAAGTAGTTCCTACTGATCTACTCACATTTGCATGTTTTCAAACTGCTGGTTGGCAGAAGTTGGGGTTAATAGCAGGAGCTCAACCCCCCGATTTCGGTCAGCAAGTTAATTGGCTTAGTGTTTAACTCACTGTGTCACTAGGGGGACCTTAGAGAAGTAATAGTCCCACTCTATTCTGCTTTGCTCAGGTCTCACAAGGAAAACTGTGTCTGAATCTGGTCTGGAAAATATGCCCTTTAAGGAATGGTCCAGATAATTTGGTATGGTTAGCCTGGATAAGTCTGAAAAATGACATGAAAGCCATGTTTAAGTATTTTGAAGGATGTCATATTGAAGATGGGGAAAACTTGTTTTCTGCTGTTCCAGAGACTAAGGGCAGATCTACACTGTATAATTAATGCAGTTTGACACCACTATAACTGCCATGGCTCAATGCTATTGTTAACGAGCTAAATTTGGGTCGGTTCTGCCCTCCACCTGGCAGAGCCCAGTCCCCCGAAGAGGGATCTTTTAAGCCTTGGTGAGCTAGAGAACACAGATTCCCCCAGTCCCTGAACCCCAGGCCAAATCATCTCACCAATGCCGAAAGTAGAAGCCATCGAAATTTATTCTGCTCAGCTGAGAGGATGAGAGCTGCAAATTCCTTGAAACCGCAAAGCTGTCATAGAGTTACATTGGTAAAGCATGCCTTATATGGGGTTACAGATTCAAATTTCCCTCTTCCCACCCCCGCTGCTGATTGGCAGATGTCATCACCTGCAGGAGGGGTCCCTGTGCATGGCCCCAGCCAATGAGGGTGAAGAAGGAGGAATAATGAGAGAAGGGGAGGTCCTGGGCTTTTGTTTGACTAGGCCAGGCCTCCCAAACTGGTCAAACTGGTTTTCTGAGTTGCAGACAAAAGGCCTTACTTAATCAGTGATTTCCTGTTTTGGCTAACACAGACCAAAGAAAACCTTTTGTGTGGGTTTCAGCAAATTACAGTTTGCCAAGATCCTGGGGTGTAAGATAAGGTCTTTGCCCTTATTCTCTTTCTTCCTGTGGTAGGAAGGGAGATACCAAAAGATGCAATATTGACTAGATGGCTAGAGGAAATGAGAATTATTTTAACCATTTTTCCATTTTCCGAGGCTAAAAAAGGAGGGTTATTGTGAAAATATGGTTCATGTATGTAAACTGATCATATTTATTTATTTATTTATTTCTTCGATTTATTGGTCACCCTTCCCGTAGGCTCAGGGCGATTCACATTCATAAAAGCCATAAAACATAATAAAAACGAATCGTCAGTTAAAATGGCAGCAGCTAGGCAGGCAAACACAGTCTACACATTCCTATGTCTATGCACCGAACGCTTGGGTGAAAAGGAGGGTTTTGCAGGCCCTGAATATGTGTTCTTTTGCATGTGTTCTCATATGCCCTAAAGGGGACTAAACCCGTCTCCGAGCCAAAAGGGACATTGATCCAGGCAAAGCGTGGAAGAGGAAAGACTCTTTTCAAAACATGAAACTTGGCCCACTATTTTTCATGCAAGAGAACAATGAATGGATGAGGAATGAGTCATGGGTTAGGAATGCAGCCATCAGCCCCATCCAGAGATTTGGCTAAGATGTGGCTAAGATATGGCCTCAATCTTTAAATATTTTAGACATGGAAAACACATAAGGAACAATCAGGGGTCAGGTACATTTGACATGTAAGGAAAGTATATCACCTTTTTATCATCCCTCCCTTCACCCCCAAAGAGATATAAAGTTTATTACATTCATGAGATCAGTCCATAAGATCTTGAAAAAGGGAAAGAAAAGTCCTTGGCAAATCTGCATGCTGCATGGAAGTGTCCATAAGTGTTGGTATGATGAATCAGGAGCTGGAGTCATTGAATTATTGGAAAAGTTCATGAAAATAAGTGTTTCGATCGTACTTGGCAGTTGGGAGAAAGATCAATTGAAAAAGCATGTGCTGAGGAAAAAGTCTTGTCCTTGGAGGTAGAAGTGAACTATATACCCCAAGCCATCTTGCCTTTCTGGGGCTCCTTGGGATTAGCACAAGGCAAACCCACATGGGGCACAGGCCTCTGGAATCTATAAATCATAAGAAATGTCCTTAAAACTGAATGGAAAGGGAGATAACTTGGTGTGTTTGGGTTATAGAAAACATTGCCATGTGGGGCCAAGGGAAGAGCCTTAGGTTCCCACATGGAGAGGAAATAGGGGATTAGTGGACCACTCCCGTCTGGTGCCCTGGGTGAAACTATGAATCCCTTGGTTCTTAACTATCTTATACAGAGCCCAGAGAAGGGGGGTTGCCCTCGATATCACTATGGAATCAAAGGAGCTGTATTTTTACAGGGCCTTCAGCCTTTTCAGCCAAAGAGTGCTTGTGCCTCATCAAACTACATCTGTCAAGCTTAGACATTTTCTGGAATGAAAATTCAGTAGAAATTCAGTATTGCTTCCAAAACGAACAACCATTAAAAACGTATTTGATATTTCAATCTCCAGGTTCCTTAAAAATACGCCTGTCCTGTTCGCTCATGTACATTCTGAAGGAGTTGCTGTTTTTGTTCATAGAGAAGCAAAGAGTTAAGCATTGTTATTTTAAGGATTTAAAAACCGTTACGGAAAGCCTTTGATGTTGAAAGTTTAATATGCTTTTGAAACCAGCTGGCATAAGCACATTTTATTTTTCAAATGCAACAGAATTCTTTGTTTCAAACAGGCTGAAAAAGCAATTAGAATAAGATGTCTTCTCCTTGTGAAGGAAAATTATGATAGCAGAGCAGACAAATCATCTTTGTAAAGAATTATTTTTGCCTTTAGACCTGAACTTGTATGAATTTTCATTTGCTCACTTTATCTTCTTTTGAGTTAATGAATATGATTTAGCTTAATTTCATTTAAACATAGTCTCTGACTAATATTATTCACTGTCTTTATTAACACTGGACCAATGTTACTATTTTGATGCTGGCATTGATGTACGTAGCATTAATCTTTTCTGCGACAGTTCTTTTTAACTTATGCATGAGAACTTGGTAAATTTGAAGAAGAAAGAAAATGACTAAACCAACAGAAGCCTTCTTACATTATTTTAAATCTAGTGCATTTCTCATTTGTACTTATCCATACTTCTGAGGGTTTTTTATATGAAGTTCAGAAACTTTAAAAAAGCAATGACTCTGGCCGTTTAACACTATAGAGCAGTTGAAACCATATAAAGGAAGATTTTCCACATAAAGAACAATGCTATTTATGGGAAGCAGAGGAGACTATTTGCCTATTCCCTGTTTTCCAGGGTTCACATATCCCTATTGAAAATACCAATATATATAGGATCTGCAGGGCCCGTGGGCCATAAAACCTTTAAAGCTCTATACGGTTCTGGCCCAGCTTACTTGTCCGAACGCGTCAGCCGCTATGTCCCACCTCGTAATCTAAGATCATCCGGGAGGCCCTGCTCTCGCTCCCGCCTACGTCTCAGATGAGGCTGGTGGGGACGAGGATAGGGCCTTCGGTGGTGGC